>WUAT03265839.1:0-11079 GCA_010015005.3 Ulmus americana | reverse complement strand
ATTCACAAAATACTAATACCCAAAGAATTATATATCCAATATACATAAAAGTTCACAAAGGATCTAGTAAAAAAAAAGTTCCCAAAATTCTAATATCTTCCCTAGTGATTCAATGCAGTGATTTGGTTGTTGTTGCTGCTACTGGGGAGAGTAGTGTAAACCTATCTTCCAGTCTGAAATATTGCATGCACTGTTGCTTTCATTGGTTGTTTAATCTACGGATGATTTCACATTTCTTTCATCTAAGTGATGAAACAAAAAATGCATGAGAAATATTGGAATGTAATCTCACCAAATACACTATAAGGAGGAATGGTAACATTTGATGGATGAAAAATAAAATATGGCACCAAAATATAGATATATAAACTTACATTGGACAAGACTAATCATTGAGACCAAAAAGTCATCCTGTATATAGGACCACCACTTGAACCACCACAATGAATCTCATCACTTGAACGACCAAAAAGCCCTCATGTTGCTTTCATTGGTTAAAATCTTGGGGCCAAAAGGCAATGCTGAAACAAGATAGCATGGGTATTATTTGTCTAATAGAGAAAACAAACTTCATTATTAAAACGACACTACAATCAAACCACGCCAATCATCCTCATTGAATTTAGGAGATCCAACATATGACCCAAGGCCAAATAGCATCATCCAAACATGTCCAACCTAATCAATGCAAGAGACAAAGAAATTTGATGACAAATAAAAATAAATAAAAACTGTTAATTTCTAGGAACACCTTTTTTTTTCTTTTTAAAGACTTGGGAGCACATTTTTAATTGATTATGTGGTGAAAATGTCTAAATCTAAATGGAAAAAAGGCTTGAAATCTTTAATTCATGTTTGTGAAACGAAACCAAAGATGGGGGAAAATGCCATTCCATAAGCAAATGGCATCATTTCTTGATCTCAAACATGATGTCCTCCTAATTAATGCAAATGATACTCTAGTTGGTGATGAGAAAAAACCAAATAGATTACAATTACCCAAAAAAAAGAAAGAAAAAAGGTGGTTCAGATCTATGTACCAATCCATGACACACTAATTAAAAAAGACATTAACAAGTCACCTAACAAGAACATCCCATGTGTGTGTGAAGCAGAACAAGAACTGTCTTGTGGGGTATTCTTAGAACATCACAATCCCATTAAAATATAGATAATATCAAGTACAAACTATATCAAAAACATTTCATGACAATACACAAGATTGCGAGACAAGAAAAAAATGTGGTCTATTATTTTAGTCTAAAAGATAGACATATCATGAACCAAGCAAAATCCCATAAATGAATCTCAATACCATGCGAAAACATCAAGACAATAGCTTCTAGCTTTGTGTTGTCTCATTAAAACAAAGCTTTCTAAAAGTAGCACAACATTATATCCAGAATCATCTTACTGCTGAACTTACAAAGCTTGTAGCTTTTCAGTAAAGTAAATTTTGTTTTTGTTTCAATCAAACTATAGACACTTTTCAGTAAAGTAAATTTGCTTTTGTCTCAATCAAAGTAAATTGACATTCATTTGACTTTTTTAAAAAAAATTGTAGGACACCACACACATTATAGAATATGCACTATTACCTACCATAATTTGGCATGTACACCTTCAATAGATGTGGCCTCACTCCCTAAACATTAGAGTAGTGTCTAAGATGAATAAATTATTCGGAAAAAAAATCTTCAATGGATGAAACAAATATTTTTGGAGCATTAAAACTTAAAAAAAAATAAATTAAATCTAGGGACAACTTACACTAGCTTTTGCAGATGATATGCATGCTTAACTATTGATATTCAGATGACAAAAGATATGAAACATCTTTCAACATGTATGAACAACCACATATATTCTTGTCTTTAAATCTATTAACAAAGAGTATACGAATATACACACATACACACCTGATTATCCAACATTCTTGAAAAATCCTTGAGAATGTGGCCACGATCTTGTGCACCCACTTCAATTTGTTGAGTATATTGTTTAAATTTTTCTTTATTTGTTTATAGTTAATGTAAATGCTGAAAAGAAGAAACTATAAGCATACATCAGTAATTAAAAAAAAAAAAGATTAGCAAATAAATCAAATAATTTCCTCTCCCCCACAAATATAGATACATATTATTGATGCATATGTACCTAAGACACCAATAATTTATATCATGAACCAAGAAAATCCCAGAAAGAGTAGTGGCTGAGATGCAGATGTTGCTAGTTGGCACAATAAATCAACTTAATATTGCCTTTGTTGACTCTCAAAGAGAAAACTTTAGGTATAAATGTACTAACTTTATGAAAACACAAGCATATTTAACCAGGCTATGGATAGGAAAGAGTAAATAACAAAATACTATACAAAAGTAACCAACTTCTCTATAAAAGTTTTAGACCTGCTTCTCACTACTCAGATTCCATTTGGCTTCCAATCTCACCAGAAAGCCATAAACACATTAATGGAAACCATAAAATGACGTCATCTAGGTCATTTGATTACAAAGCTTTCTAGTTAAAACTATTGAAAGAAAGAAAATCTAGCAGAAAAACAGTTCACACAATGAAAAGATCAACAGTTTGTGATTAATTGATATTTCTATTTGAACCACCATCACTAAAGATCTATAATCATCACAATCTCAGATTCTCCAAAGAAGTAAAAATGGTTAAGAATCAACAAAAGCAAACAACTTTGTCGTTTTCTCCATTAACATTGCAGGGAGAAAAACATGGAGAGCTTAAACATAAGCTATTTACATAACAAAAAAATTCTTAAACAAAACTCGTCTAAGATTAAAGATTAGAGTAAACAGGAAAGACCTCGCAAGCAGCCTTATCCCAATACAAAAAGCTCTACCTAGCATCGGCTGGTTCAACCTATGTGACTATCATATTCTTCTTCTCATCGTGGTGCTCATAAGTGCTTTACAGAAAAACAATAAGTTAGAAATCTGCCAAACACAATGGTTTCTAATAAATAAGAAAATTAAATAACCTAAACATTAAATGTAAATAACAAATTATGATTACCTTCTATAAAGCGTTTCATTTTTTCATTCAAAATCCCTTCAACTTCAAATCCAATAGCCAAAACTCCCACTCCAACAGGAAAGGTCTCCTGGAACTCGTAAAAAATTTCATCTTCAAAAGTTGAAAATTTTGAAGGTTGCAAGACTTGTACGAATCCATTGAACTATAAGTTCACAGAAAACTCAGGCCATCTCTAACAAAGTTGAAAGTGCTGGCTCATGAAGCTTTGGTGGAACTTCTTTAGCAGGCAGAGTAACCTCCCGTGATTCATTTGGATGTCCATACAAGCACAAATTCTATTTCTCTAAAACCCAAAGAGTGAAATAATCAAATTTCACATCAAATAAAAGCCACCATCTAAAAACATGAAAGCCAATATGCTAAACTAAACACTTCATGATCTCCAAAAATCACTTGAGACAAGTAAAAACATCATATGACATTCATATATACAAAGTCAGACACACATTAAGTACATTACACTCAAGTTTTAGCTACGTTTAACAGATTAGATCAAGATTCAAATTTGGTAAAGTCAGCCACCCTTTCTTTTTCTTCATACAAGTAAATTCAACCATCAAATCTACCTTATTACCAAATAAACCTTTCTGTAGCATTGAGAAAAAGGTTATTTCAAATTCAACTATAAACCCACTTGAACATTAAGCAAACAAATAAGAAAATTTGAATTCAAGGCCTCCAATTTCAATCTCATGCAATCGACCCAACCTCTTTATCTTTTTGATCAACCTAAATACACAAAATGAAAACAAAAATTAAACTTCCTTTCTAGTAATTAGGTGAAAAAAATTAGAAATCTCATTCTCAAATTTAGGGAAAATAAGGAAACAAACACAAATTGACCTAAACACAAATCCTGAAACAAAAATTCAAACCAAAACCACCATAGCAGAAAAAATCAAATTTAAAAAGTAACAAGCCTGATCTAAAAGCACACATTACATGGATCACAGCGCCCATAAAATTCATCAATATCTGAGATGAAAAAATGAAACCCGAAATTAGAAATTCTCACATTCAAACACAAAAAACAACAAATAGAGATATGAATGTGATTTGTAGTAAATTGTAAGTTAAAGCACAAACAAGACCAATCCTTCTAGTTCTATAATCCTTGAAAATTTCATCTACTACTCACATATGTGAAGTCATTTCCATAGGCCAATTCCGGATCTGTACGATTCGAAGGAGATCAAATCTTAAACAAAACCAATCAAAGGAATCGGAATCTAGAGAGAGAAATTGAATTGTAGCGAGAGGATAGAGAGAGCATGAGGACGATTCCTAGAGAGAGAGGGAGTGAGTTAGGGCTGCTATGTGTGAGTCTCATTTGTGTTTGTGTGTGTGTGAAATTAGCTATGTGTGTGTGAATATGTGAGTGTGTGGTGAATATCTAAGCCCAAATATGAAAAGCCCGCACCTATTTTTAGTTCCCTCCATATAATATTAATATCCCAATATATCAACTTTTTTATAATGTTATATTGGGCTGTTACTAAAGACCCTTTTTGGTGTAGTGCCTATACATTTCCATTGTAAAAACAAATCAAAAACTATCTTTGATTTATCAAAATCATAAGGATTTTGTAGAGATCCTTCTTACTGTGAGTCAACTTCAGCTTGAGTTCAAATTTCTAGAAGAATTGGAGTTCAAAAACCAAAAATCCCTTGTTGTTCTTGCCAGGGAGTTGTTCGGCCAGCACTAGAAAAGAGATATAGAGTGTGTTTTAGAGAGGGTGGTGTTCTACCTTCAAATGAGCTTTCCCAGCTTCGATTTACTCCTATTTATAGAGTTCCTAAAGCAAGCTGAGTTCTCTAATCCTCCTTCCTATAGGCCATCAAACGTAGTGGGGAACAAAGCTATTGCTTTGTATCAAATCATCCCCTGGCATTCCCAGCATTTATTGGCCAAGATGAACGGTGATTACCCTCATGCTTACACCTGGATTGCACTCTCAACCTCTCTTAATACCTACTATCCAGCCATGCATGTAAGATTTTGGTCATGCAACTATTTTGGCGGGATTAGTATAGTTGGCCGGATAGGATTGCTTGAGGCTTGTTTGGCCGAATAGCTTCCTTCTCAACCTTGCATGTTGTGCAACCATCTAAACCACGGGTGTCACCTTCTTCCAGCCTGCCTATTCAGGATGGACATCATCTTTGTTCACATTGCATGGCTCCTCACATATCTGGTTTGTTTCTCGAAAGCTTAAGGTTATGTTGGGGTTAACACCAAGCATCAAGCCTATATAGGTTGGTTGGCTGGATAAGTCAACTATTTGGCTTTTCTTTGGCCAGATTGAGGGCATGTTTGGCCAAATAGAGTGTAGGTTAGTAAGGTAGCATTCTGGCTTAGTAAGAAGTGTATTGATGATGGTTTGGTTGGACGTAGCACTTCTAGTAAAAACAACACTACATGGCTGATAAGGATGCCTTGGCCTTCACTTGGCCGGATTGTAATAAAGCTTGGCCAATTAAAGCAAGGCTTAAGGTGGTGTGATTCCGGCCTAAAAAGGAGACAAACGAGTGATATTCTTGAAGTGTAACTAGCCGAATAAGATGGTTGTATGCTCAAGGAACCTACCCAGGAACACCATGTTGCTAGGATGTATTAGAGCCAAATTGATAGGACGATTGGCCGGAAAGAACAAGACCTTGATTGATGAGAATCCGGATTGAGAAAAAGGTTAGGATGGTGGTGCTTTGGTTTTAGCTTGGTACCAACATGTCCAAACAACCAAAGGTTAAGAGGTTTGATTTCTTGGTCAAGTTGGAATGATTGGTGTTCAGCCAGGTTGAGTGAGGCCTTAAAGGATGTCAATCCGATTTGAAATAGATGAAAAATGGGTGATGGTTCTTGAGGTGTATAGATTGTTTGGGTGGCTGGGGTGTGTGTGTGTGTGGCCGGTATGGTCTTAGCTGAGCACCCCCTTAGGCCTTGAACACAATCTAGTCGGATGGCCACTAAATGATTAATTACATTTCCTCCTTTAAAAATCTTTCACTATCACTCTAAAACTTCCATACAATCCTCCATACTTATGAATTTTTTATTGTGTATTTATTGTGCACATAAGTGCCTAAATTTATTTGTTTTTATTGAGTATAATTGTACATGTTTATACTCATGTATACCATTATATTTACATAAATATAATAGTGAGTATGAATTGTAACTTCCTTCAATTTACTTACTACAAATTTAATAAACTTCAAGTCGTGAATTGTAGAAAAATATCCTTCAATTCTATTTTATTTACGTTAAAACTGCATTACAATTCCTTAGGTTATTTTAGAGTATCACAATCTACCCTCCTTATAAAAATTTCGTCACAAAACTTTAGAACAAATCATGATATAAAGATTTCACCTTATCTTCTCTTTCCCATGTAGCCTTTTCAACCTTGTGATTCCGCCATAAAACCTTTACAAGAGGTATTTCTTTATTCCACAAAGATTTGACCCTTAGATCCAAAATTTGTACTGGCATTTCCTCATATGACAGATCCTCTTAAATTTCAATCGATTCATGCTCCATTAAATGAAATGTGTCTGGTACATATTTCTTAAGCATTTATATATGAAACATGTTATGCACCGTAGCCAAGTTTGGTAGCAAATTCAATTTGCAGGCAACTTTTTCGATTCGTTCAAGAATCTCGTACGGTCTGATGTATCTAGGGTTTAGCTTACCCTTTCTTCCAAATTGCATCACTCTTTTGAAAGGTGCCACTTTTAAGGAAAAAAAAAGTCTCTACACTTAAATTCCAACGGCCTTCTTCTCTTATTAGCTTGCAACTTCTATTAGCTCAGAGTCGTTTTTATCATAGCCTAAAGCTTCTTAACTACTTCAGTGTTAGTTTCAATGAAATCCAGTATAGTTACAAGCTTTTCACCAGTTTTGCACTAGTGAACTGGTGATCTACACCTTCTTCCATAACGAGCTTCGTATGATGCTATATCAATTGTTGCCTAATAACTATTGTAGTATCAGAACTCAATCACAGGTAGGTACTTATTCCAAGCACCTTTGAATTCTAAAACACA
Source organism: Ulmus americana (assembly GCA_010015005.3). NCBI lineage: Eukaryota > Viridiplantae > Streptophyta > Magnoliopsida > Rosales > Ulmaceae > Ulmus > Ulmus americana. The sequence continues at coordinate 3,966 of WUAT03265839.1, read as the reverse complement.
AGCACGAAGCATGTCTTTGAGTGTTTGAATGGTCCTTTCAGTTTGACCATCTGTTTGGGGGTGAAAAGCTGTACTCAAATTCAGCTTTTTCCCCATTGCTTGTTGTTCACTCTTCCAAAACTTTGAGGTAAACCAAGCATCACGATCATATATGATGGATTTTGATACTCCATGAAGGTAAATTATATCCCGAACATACAACTATACTAGTTATTCTTGCGAATAGGTCATTATGATTGGTATAAAGTGTGCTGATTTGATCAATTGGTCCACAATTACCCAGATTGCATCGTGACCCATCATCGTTTTGGCAAGACCTACAACAAAATTCATTGCAATCTGCTCCCATTTCCATTCTAACACATCCATTGGCTGCAACTCTCTTCCAAGTCACTGATGTTCAACCTTAATTATTTGACAAGTTAGGAATTTGGTGACTTATTTAACCATATCCTTCTTCATTCCATACCACCAAAACTGTTCTTTTAAGTCTTTATACATTTTGGTTGCACCATGGTGAATGGAGTCGAGTGTGCCTCAGATAAGATCTGATTTTAGGAACACATATTTTTCCTTTGAAATGCAAAATTATATCAGCTGAAACATTGAATTCTGCATTCTTTCCTCCTAACACTTCTTCTTTAAGTTTCACCAGAATCAAATCTAACTCCTGAGACCCCTTCATTCTATAAAAAAAAAAAAAAAAATTGGTTGTAGTGTATACATCTATCCCATAAACATTTCTAGTTCTAGCCTCTGAATTTCTTTTTGTAATGTTTCAAGTAATGCTTGTATAGACATTAAAGTCACTGAAGACTTCTGATTAAGAGCGTCGGCAACTCTTTTTGCCTTCCCTAGGTGGTAGAGGATCTTACAATCGTAGTCTTTCACTAGCTCTAGCCACCTCCGCTACCACATATTCACTCTTTCTGCATGAATATGTATTTCAAGCTCTTATGATTTGTGTAAATCTGGCAGTGAGTGCTGTAGAGATATGTCACCATATCTATAGAGCAAAAACTACAGCAACCAGCTCCGTGTCGTGTGTTAGATATATAGTTATTCTCATGCTCTTTTAGTTGTCTAGATGTATAAGCTGTTACCTTTCCATTCTTCATACAGACTGCTCCAAGCCCTATCTTAGATGCATTACAGTACATAGTGAATTCCTCATCCTTATATTGTATTACCAAAATAGGCGCACTGGTAAGTCTCCTCTTTAACTCCTGGAAACTTTGCTTGCACTCGTCATTCCACTCCAACTTTTTATCCTTCTTTTTCATGGTTGTAAGTGGTACTGCTAGGCTTGAAAATCCTTCAACAAACCTTCCATAATATTCAGCCAACCCTAGAAAATTTTGTATTTTGGTAAAATTGGTTGGAACGAGCCACTTACTAACCGCTTCAATCTTCACCGAGTCCACGGATATCCTATCTTTTGATATCACATGACCCAGAAACTGAACATTGTCTAACTAGAATTCACACTTGGAGAACTTCGCATGCAACTGGTGTTCCTTTAGTGTCCGAAGTGCGATGCTTAGATGTTCATCATGCTCTTAATGATTTCTTGAGTAAATTAGGATATCATTTATAAATTCGATAATAAACTTGTCCAGATACTCCTTAAATACTCTATTCATCAAGTCAATAAAAGCGGCTAGGGCATTAGTTAATTGGAACGACATTACTATGAACTCGTAATGTCCGTACCTTGTACAAAAAGCTGATTTAGGGATATCAATTTCTTTTATATTTAACTGATTGTATCCGGACCGTAGGTCAATCTTTGAAAACATATCTACTCCTTTCAACTGTTCAAATAAATCATCGATTTGCGATAAAGGGTACTTGTTCTTAATTGTCACCTTATTCAGCTCATGGTAATTAATACACATCCTCATCGTGCCATTCTTCTTTTTCACGAACAGTACCAGTGCTCCCCATGGTGAATAACTCGGTTGGATAAATCCCTTGTCGAGCATATCATGCAATTTAGTATGTAATTCCTTCAATTCCACTAGTGCCCTACGATATCGTGCTTTCAAGATCGGTGCCATTCCATGTAGAAGTTCTATCACAAAATTTATCTCACAATTAGGTGGGATTCCTAGTAAATCCCTGAAAAATACCTCCACAAACTCCTTTACCACCGACATGTCTTTTGACTTTACCTTCTCCTTCTTGGTCATGTTTATGACACTTGCCAAAAATCTAGCACAACTGCTAGCCAACCATTTCCTTGTCTTCATTGCTGAGACAAACATCTTCTAGCTCTTGCACTTCTTGCCGATAAATTCAAAATTTTCTTCACTAAGCGGTTTGAAATTGACCGTTCTAGCTTCGCAGTTGATCGTAGCTTCATATCTTTTGAGGAAATCCATCCCTAGAATAACGTCATAGTCAAACATGTCTAGAATGACTAGACCACATTTCTCTTTTTGTGATAACTCTTAGTACAATAAGTAACCAATAGCTAGAGATCATAACCTCACCCAACGGTAGAGCCATCCTGAATGTTTGACTAATTCTATCATTTCCTCTATTCATACATTCAGTAAAAATAATTAATACAAATGAATGGGTTGCCCCTGAATCAAATAATACAAGAGCACATTTATTAGCAAAAAGAAGCTGACTTGTCATTACTTTAGAGTTGTTTGCCCCTGCATCATTCTTAGTGTAGGCAAATATTCTAGTGTTAGGCTCTAGGGCTTCTTTCCTTTCTTATGAAGTGGTAGGTCCCTCCAACTTTGCTTGCATCAACTACAATTGAGATCCTTGCTACCAATTATGGCTTTGTCTATCATCAGTAAAAACTTTGGCAGTACAGTTTCTAGCGAAGTGGATCTTCTTGCCACTCCTACAACAGACATTTGTCCCCTGTCTCCATTCCCCTAGATGAGATTTGTCACATTTTCTACAGGTTGGTGCAGCTGAATACTCTCTTAATAGACTGGGGCTTCGTATTCCTTGATCCAGGAAAGTTTCCCTTTCGCTTGTTGTTTTGTCCTTGGGGCTAACTGCTCTACTGAACCCTAGCTCTACCAACGAAACCATTGCTTTGATCTCCTTGCCTCTTTCTAGATTCAAACATCTTGGTCCTCATCTCCTTAAGCTGATTCAACCTACACTTAGCTCGGAAGGCTCTCTCAATGCAATCTACTGTGGTAGTTGGTTGGTCACCGCCACTATCGATTGCTAATGTGATATTCGATATAAACATTTCTAGTATCCGTCGGGTTTGCTACTCCTATGTTGGTACAAGATATGGACAAAGTCTAGCTAGTTGCTCAAAATTTCTAATCATTGTAGCTATGGTCATGTTTCCTTGCCTCATGTTCAAGAATTTAGATTTTTGGGCACTCAAGGCAATGGGGTTGTAGAACTTCCTATTGAACTCAGCTACAAATTCCACCCATGTCATAGCTTGTATATCCCTCCTAGACTTAACCGTCTCCCACCAATACCTGACCTCCCTTTTAAATATGTAAGATGCATAGAAAACCCTTTCGCAGTCATTTAATTCCATGAAATCTGTCACGACACAGGTTCTTAAACACACAATTAACCCCTTTTTACTCGTGATTTAACCCGAAATTCCAGGGGAATTTTTTTTTATTTAAAACATCTTTAAAAGACCCTTTTTGGAACATGAGTTACTCGTCCAAAAATTTATGAAGCATGATTTAAAACAATTTTGAGTCAGCGTTAAAGAGAAAATTGTGAAACGTAGAATAGCATGCAATACACGCTAGTTTTGGAAATCAGACATAAGGAAAACTTAACTACCCTTAGCAGAGTAGTAAAACTTCAGATGATAAATATTTACATGCCCAAAAATAAATACCGTAAAAGCATGAGCGTAAACATTTTAACTTGACCTAAATTACATATATATAGAAAACATACGTAAAAACTTATGCGGAAAATACACACGTAAGCAGGCACCATTCCACCTTCCAA
>WUAT03265729.1:0-11081 GCA_010015005.3 Ulmus americana | reverse complement strand
ACAAGTTTACTTACTTATATTCAACAAATGAACATAAAAAGGACACAATTTAATAGCCACAAAATAAAAACCTTTATCACATAATCAGAATGTTGTGAATACATCAAATGTATCTATACCTAGGGCACAAATTCTAATAGTAGCCTAACCAAAGAGCTCCAGTAGATACTTTCTAAGAAGGGTCTCAAAATCATTAAGCCTACAAGACCCAAGAGTCTCTTTGAAGACGATGAGGAAGAAGAGGAAATAGAGGTCGACCCAATCCCTACCGAACCTACTCCCCCTGCTAGAACATCAAGTACATTTAGAATTAACTCGATCTGCTTCTACCTAGACACAGAACACCTTTGTAATCGGTCAAGGTGCTAGGACCAATCATGCCTCTTCCCCCCCAAATGCCTCTAAACCCACGGCCTATACAGACTGCTCTACCTTCAGAATACTTCTCTCCACCATCTTTTAGGTGGGCCGAACACCTATTCCAGTCAATGCCCAAAGTTGGCCTGAACTATGAATGCATAAGGAGGGTCAAAGAATTGGATCCAAACATACTTTCGGCCCTTTCGCTCATGAAAACTTTTGAGGTAATCCTGAATAACTAACTCCAATTTCTCATTACTTAACCAATACAACATTATTACTCTTTGTTTCTTATTTAGTCTTTCTATACTATCACCAAGGATATATGAATTCATATTCAATGATTCGAGGGTGGGTTCGCTCAACAATGCACCAATGTTGAGAAAATGCACTCCTATATTCGTGAACTGGAAGAAAAGGCCAAGCAGGCGCAGAGTTTCCCCTAAGAAGAAAAATCTAACTTGGAAGCCTCGATAGCATTTTTGGAAACCTAATTAGTTGTCGTCGAATCGGATAAGACGGAGGCTGTGAGGGTCACTCAGTTTACCCGGGCAGACCTTGAAGAGTCAGACCGCTAGGTAATTGCCTTGACTCAGCAAAAGGACGATTTGAGCTCTACCAACAATTCTTTGAGTGAAACAAATAAGAAGCTTGGGCTCAAATTGTCCTTCACTCAGAATGCCCTTTAAGACAAAGAAATAGAAAACTTGTGGCTTTTTGACGCTATTCGGGAGATTGAGGGTGACAAAGTTGCTCCCTTCAAATCCAGACTAATGTTTGCCTAGAAATATGTGGACAATTTCGAAGGATGGGACTATATAGATTGATCTAAATTTAGAGTCCCGAGCAGGGTACAAACACTTGTTCCCGAGTTCTTTCTTTAACATGGATAAATTAAATTCCTTGTTCGTAAAAATCTGTCTGAATCTAGCAAGAAGATAGAATGAAATTTTCTGAGCTTTTTATTTATTTTCATATATTTTATTTTTGATTTTTAAGACCTTGAGTTCTCAGTTTTTTCTAAGTTTATATAAAATCCTTTTTGAATTTATTTCTATATTCGGATAACCTCTTTTGAGTTTTCTTTATTATCTTGCTTTTGTTATATACTTGTTACAATCTTAAATATTATTCCTCACAAATAATAAGTATATTTTGAACAAGTCAAGACTTTTAAACATAGACTAATTTCCCGAACTAGTTTTTTTAACTTAGTCTCAAAAGCCTTAGTTATCTATTTGGGAGTTTTCTCAGTATATCGAACCGAAACTTATTCTGGGCAAGTTATTACTTATCCACTAGAAGATGATGATTTATAAATTTCTATCTGGTTGGGAGTTTCTCCTCCTTAATCTCAGAGTTTGAATTCTTTATATATCCGAACTCGTAGTTCATTTTTCATTCCAAATAAACAAACATAAGCATACTTGATCACAACATATAATCAACAAATGCCAATCATTGGCAGCATAACAAATATGTAATAAAATTTACCAAATATCATAAACACATATTCATACACTCTTACCCGAGCAAGACCTTTTCCTCTACTTAAACAATTCATGTTAAGAAATCAAAATAACAAATATCGAATAACATGCCAATTCTACTTATACAGTTCATGTTAATAAATTAAAATAAAAAAATACGGAATAGCATGCCAATTCTACTCATACAATTCATGTTAAAATAACAAATACTGAATAGCATGTTAATTCTTCACATCTTCTTATTTGGATACCTATTCTCTCGCACTTTGATGAATTTTTGTAGAATAATTTATCAAAGTAAAAGAAATTATCCAAATAGACTATAATGTTCACGCATACTTAATGAAAATATATCATTCATTCATAAATATCAAAAACTTTAAAGCAATAGGCTTACTGATAGCTGATTACACTCAACTTTACACACAGTAATTCAGGTATAGGTGATGTGTTGATCTCTACTAGGAAGGCTTGGAAATAAGAAAGAAACTTAGAACACAAAGGAATGAATAAAATCTTAAACAAGGAAAATTAAATAAGAAAAGATAATTTGGGTTAGGGAAATTAAACAATAGATAAAACACAATGCATCAAGTTTCACTCAAGGTTCATTCTCCAATTCCTAGTATTGATTTATTTATTGATTTAATTCCAATTCCTTAATTAAGCAAAAAATTGACCCGTCTTACAAGATATTAAATAACGAAAATCCTATAAAATTGATCTAAGTTGATTAATTTGTATTCACATTGACTGACATAAGAGAAGCGTGATTGGACTTATATTTGTTTATGAATAAAATCAATCTAATAACCTATCTCTCAAATAGATTAATTATCCTATTTCTCACATAGAAATAATCTCAAATAAATTAAATAAATATCTGTCACATGAATAAATAATTTACTTTAGTAAGAAGGAATTAAAATCAAATACAATTGTTATCTGTCACATAAATAAAAATAAAAATAAAAACTAAGGAAAAGGAAGACTACACATTCGAGATCCACTCTAGCTTTGCCAGAGGCTTCAGATAGAAAACATTTTCCTCATGAATAATAGATAGAATTGTAGCTAATGGAACCCTAAGTGATCTATTAATAGTACAAGAATTTTATGGGTGTTTTGGGGACAAAGATATCATTAAAACCCTAAAAAGATTGAGATAAAACAATTTTAAAACATCATATATCAGGCCAACGCCGTGCCTAGCCGATTTGGGTGCTATGCCTCATCTCACTGGTGCCGCACCCACCTGATCCAACACCTAAGAGCTGACAAACTCCCGAAATACAAAATCTGGGTGCCACACCCACCAGATCTGTTTTTCACTTTTTTATCATCCTATTAAGCCTTAGGTTTCTTCATGAAAGTGGTAGCACTTTTTCTTAGCTTTCTATAGCCACCAAGATCACCTCATTTGGACGTAGGATGATGAAATTTTGGCCAAAATACTAAAGTATGTGCAAAGTGAAACTTGCCCGAATTTTCTGCACTTCGACTTTTCCTTCTTTTGAACTTCTATGCTTCCAAACGTGTTCTTCAACTCCGACTTAGCCTGGCTATGTCCCACCATCATCAATATTTATTTTTCTCTATCTTTTAAGCTCAAGAGACCTAAAAGTACTTTAAAACAAAATACAACACCGAAAATTACACTTAAGAGATATTAAGGCGTAAATGCATGATTTAACCATAAATCAACCTTAAATGCTAACAAATACACACTGTTTAAATGCACTTTCTAGCTCTCATCAATATTACTTCCTCAAATTATTGGCATTCCACAAACGTGACAATGGGGTACCATCAAGCTCTTCTAACTTATACGACTGAACATAACAAACTCTCTTAACTGATAAGGTCCCTCCCAATTTGGGGAAAACACACCTTGTTTTTGCATGACCTTTTTAGGCACTGAATCACTAGATAAAAAACACCGAACCTTCACCCTTGGGTTATAAGACTGAGTAGTAGCTTGTTGATGGGCCACCATTCGGAAATGAGATTTCTCCTTTTTTTTTTTTTTTTAAATCTCAATCAAATCTAGGTTTAAAGCCAACCCTTGATCATTGAGTAAGGAATCAAAACACTCTATCCGAAATGATATTTCTCCAATCTTAGTTGGCACTACAACTTTGGTTCCATAAGTCATTAAGAATGGCGATTCGTCCATAGTTGTTTGGTATGCCCACAATACTTGAGGTAATTCCTCAACCTAAGCATTTCTCGCTCCTTCCAACTTCCGTTCAAGATTTTTCTTTATAGTCTTATTTATAGCTTCTACTTGGCCATTTGATTGGGGATGAGCAATGCTTGAGAATTGCTTCTGAATCCCCAATTCTAAACAAAGTTTGCAAAACCTAGTCGAATCAAACTGTGTACCATTGTCCAAGACCAATGAGTCCCGAACCAGCTTATAATATTTTTTCACACAAAGTTTGTTGTCTAGCTTCTGTAATTTTAGACAATGGTTCAGCTTCAACCCACTTTGTATAATAATTAATTCCAACAATGGAAAATTTCATCTGGTATTTTCCTTGTGGTAATGGTCCAATTAGATCAATTCCCCATTTCGCAAAAGGCCAGGGGCTCAAAATTGAAGTGAGCAACTCAGCTGCCTGATGGGTTATCTGGGAAAAGCGTTGGAAAGCATCACACTTCTGAATATAATCTTCTACATCTTTGACCATGTTTGGTCAATAATACCCTTGTTGAACAACTTTGTGGAATAACGTTCATGGACCTGAGTGATTTCCACAAACACCCTCATGAATTTCTTGCATAACATAGAGGCTTCATTCGAGTGTGATACACTTAAGGAGTAAGGTAGAATACCCTATGTTATACAATTGTCTAAACTTGAAAGCATAATGGATTGCTCTTCTTTTTAGCGATCTTGCTTTAACTTTGTCTAGGGGATGCTCGCCGTTTTCCAGATACTTGATAATTAGGGCCATCTAAGTTTCACCTTCATCAATGACATTGATCGATGACCCACCAATTGAAGAATGTTGTGAGCTTTCCACCGGATAAGCCAAATCCCTATCCTATCTAGGAGTGTCTGTTTGGCTCTAAATTGGCTGCTTGGGGAATATGAGTGATTTCAAAATAATCAAAGCGATAAGCTAGATCGTTTACTGCTTGCAAATACAAAACCATTCTTGGCTCCCTGGCTTTAAATTCAGCATTTATCTGAGAAGATGCCAGCTTGGAATCACAAAATTCCAGGATGGATTTAACATTCAAATCCTTTGCCATTTGGAGTCCAGTTAACAAAGCTTTATATTGCGGCTTCATTAATTAAAACCTGGAAAGCCATTTTAAATGCGTTCAAGATTTTCTCATGCATTGGGCTTTCAAGTGCAATCCCAATTCTGAATCCCTCCCGGTTCATTAATTAATCCACAAAAATTTCTAGCTTGGCACATTCCACTCAGCCTCATCCATGTTCTCTTTGCTCTGGATAGAATCTGAGTTAGCGAACTCCAAAATGAAGTCTACTACTACCTACCCTTTGATTGCTGCCAAGGGCTTATATTCAATGTTGAACTCATTGAATTCAATTGCACACTTAGCCAATCTCCCTGAACGTTATGGATTTTACAAGATTTGTCAAAGTGAGACTTTGGTATGGACAAAAATTGAGTGGGATTGAAAATAAGGACAGAATTTCGTGCTGCCACAACTAATGCCAATGCCATTTTTTTAGTGTTCGAATATCTTGTTTCTAGGTCAAGTAAAGCCTGACTAATTTAAAAAACTGGCAGCTCTACATTTACCTCTAGCCTAATGAGAATTGCACTAATGGCTGCTTATGATACAGCCAGGTAAAGGCCTAGAGTTCCTCCCTTATTCAGTTTGGATAGGATTAAAGCTTTTCCCAAGTAGGTTTTTAACTCTTGAAAGGAGTGCTCACAATCATCCATCCATGCGAATTTAGCTCCGTTTTTAAGCACTTTGAAAAATGGAAAACTTCTATATGTTGCCTGAGCAATGAACTAATTTAGGGCAACAATGCGTTCGGTTAAACACTATGCATCTTTTCACCTTTGTTGGAGACTTCATTTCGAACAGAGCTTGAATCTTCTTTGGATTCGCCTCAATTCCCCAATTGCGAACCATAAAACCCAAGAACTTCCTTAATGAAACTGCAAACGCACACTTAGTAGGGTTGAGTTGTATTCTGTACTTATTCAATACTTGAAATGTTTACTCCAAATGTTGAATATGCTCCTCAGCCTAAAGTGACTTGACTAACATGTCATCCACGTACACTTCCATTGACTTTCCCAATAATTCGGCAAACATTTTGTTCACCAAATACTGGTAAGTGGCTCTGGTGTTTTTCAAGCCGATGGCATCACCTTGTAGCAATACAAACCCTAGTTTGTCATGGATGTTGTCTTTTCTTCATCTTCTAGAGCAATCCTTATCTGAATCTACCCTAAATAGGCATCCATAAAACTTAAGAGTTGATTTCTGGCAGTTGCATCCACTAGCTGATCTATTATAGGTAAAGAGAAACTATTTTTGGGACATGCACGATTCAAATTTGTAAAATCTGTACACACCCTCCACTTCCCATTGGCTTTCTTCACCACATTAGATAACCATTCAAGATAATGCGCCTCCCGAATTGATCCAACTTGAATCAATTTATCTATTTCGGTATTAATGGCAGCATACCTCTCTAGGTTAAACAATCTTCTTTTCTGTTTTACCTGTTTAGCTTTCTCGTCAACATTGAGCTTGAGAACCATAACTACTAGATCTATTCCCAGAATGTGTGGTGAGTCCAAGCTAAGTCACCTTTATGGGCCCGAATAAATTCAATCAGTTTGGTCGAAAGAGGCTCACACATAAGTTTTCCAATTTTGAAAAACTTTCTGGGCTCATCCAAACTAAAGAGAATTTCTTCTAATTCTTCTAATGGGACCCTATTTGCTCAAAAAATTCACCTTACGAATCCAAACTCTAGAACTAGATCGTTCCAATCAAGTAACCATAATCCATTGCTCCTACCTCCATCCAATCATCAACCGCTTCTTGTTCAGACTGGGTGTCCGAAACAACCTTATAGGTATTCGAGGTTACATGATGCTGTTTGGATTGAATTGAAGTGGCCACTTGTGATGACTCAGGTTTTACTAGAATACTTAACATGTAACTAAGTGAAAATCAGTGTTTATTTAAAAAAAAAAAACATAAACACTTAAAGAATCCGTTTTGGATTCACCTTCCGATAAAAAATCATTTGCCACCAAAAACCCTATTTCTTAAATGTATTTGTGGAAAGAATTTGCAAATCTTAACAGAAATAAAATGCTAATGAATAATAAGTTCATTAGACTAATATTAATACAAATACTTTTACTTGAGCTTGAAAAATAACTTGAATCATGTTGTAGAAATTATAAGGCATATTGGTTTCCTTCATAACCCACCTCCGAATCCAACCCCAGCCTAGCAAGTCTGATAATCCAGCAATCTTTGTACCCACAACACGAACATAAGTCGTGAGCTAAAAACCTAGTAAGTAGAAATGTGTTAACTCACAAATATATGTAGTGTACTTACTGTACACAAAATACATTCAATCACATCATCATAAATTAAATAACACAACACAAACAAAGAAGGGTGTATTATACTTTAGTTTCTTAATTCTTGATTATCTTGAGTACATTGCCATTCTTTATTAAGTTTGGACCCAGTGTACGTACCCCTTGAGCTTAATTTCTTTGAACACTTGAGCTTGAGTAATCCTCTTTAGAAAAGAGGGTGGGTATGACATTCTTAAATCTTGAGTACTTTATTACAGTTTCTTAAACATACTTGAATATGATTTTGGTTTCTTAAACATTCTTGAGTTTTTACCAATCAACATCTTGCATTTCTTAAGCTTATCTTTAATCACATAACATCTTGAGCACTTAAACATTTCATATACAATTCTATTCAGAAATATAACATGTCTTGACATCAAACAGCATTCATAATTTTCATACTTGAACACTTAAGCATACTTTCACTTAACAAACACAGTTGTAGCAGAAAATAGGTATACTGCACGATTATAAAAAAAAAAAAAACTATTTTGTTATATACTGTAGGTGAGGTCTGTATTTACCTCTTTGTTGTGCTCCAATCCTTAATCTTTCTTTTCTTGAATCAATATATTGTAACTTAAGCCTATTACAAGTAATATAAAATCAATTTACCGATATCCGGAAACGATTTCCATACAATACATTCCATTGACCAAAATAGTCGTTATTTGAAAATTATAGGACCGTTACTTAAATAACTCCATTTTAAAACTTTATTGGTTTATTACTTTTGAAAACTAATATTTTCTTTAGGGATTGTCTATTTACTTAAAAGTTGTTTTAATAACATAAAACATAAAACATAAAATTTTACAAAACCCTTAGGTGAATTGGACAATTTTGCGAATATGTTTTGTAAATTCCATAATTAATTAAATTTAAAAAATTTTGGACTAAAAAAAATTGGAAAACTTATTTACCTCCTTGAAGTACGTCATTTAAAAATATTGGACTTAAATTAATTTTATAACTTGTAAAATTGAGCTAAAGCAGAGAGACAAAATTAAGGTCTCTCGATTTGAGCCCTTTTTAAAGACACTTGAACATTTTGTGTTCTAAACACCAAAAAATTCATTAAAACATATCTAATTTCAATTTCAATACTTAATATAACATGTTAAGAGTTTTCATGAAAAATAAGCATTCATTTTGATGATTTTAACACCTTCAAATAATTTTACTAAATTTACTACACAGAATCGGTTTTCATTTAACAATCAGTCTTCAAGGCCTTATAACTTAAAATCCATAAAGAGGAAAATTTTCACACATAAAAATATACATCTGGGGCTTTTCAAAAAGCTATCAAACATGTAATTTGGAGGTATGTAGGTCCTATAATCAATCAAAACATTTTAGCTTAAATCCTATTCCATATCCGGGTTCAACACAACTTAACAATCAAATCATTTCCTTAATTAATTATAACATGAAAAATAAAAAAATTAAACTAAGATTTCATTCTAGGATATGCATGAAGAATTCCATATAGGAAAATCAAGGTTTTACATTGAAGAATACACGGAAGGATCCTTTGAGTTTGTGGTTTGAATTTGCTGAAAACCTTGATGAACACCTTGCATGTTCATATGAATATCCATTAGATTCTTAATTAACATCCTTAGAAAACTTTAAGGAAATAATCAAAAAACATTTTACCCTAATCAATCCTTGAAATCTAAGCTTTAAACTTAAAAAATCAGATGCTTGAATTTAAAGAACACTTGCGTTCTTCACTTGTTGCTTCTCGGGTTGAAGAGAGAAAACATGTGGAAAGCTTTGTTTCAATTGTGACAAAGGCTTGCTCTGGAAGCCTTAATCCCTTATTATAACCTGCCAACCGACTTAAGGGTTTTAGTGGGACATATCAATGTGTAAACCATGCAATTAGAACTAATTCCACACCTTGACACTTGGCAGAAATGAGTTAGTGATGGTTTAAGGGTGAGACACTTGGCTTTCCACTTGCAAAACCCATTGGTTATCAGCTCCACACATATATAGGAATGAGTAGTAAGGTACTCAGATGGAAGCTTTTTGTTCTGGAAAGGACTTGGACTTTCATGACTTATCTTTAAAAAAAGTTAGCAAGAAGCATTTTGGTTGGTTTTTGGATGGAAATCCATTATCTGGAAGGTTTCATATTTGGGAAGCACTTAATTTGCCCTGGAAAGAAGCTATCAAGTAAAAGCTTATGGGCGGATTCTTTATTTCAGAAAATAATAGAATTTCCAAAAAGTCTTATACATGATTTGGAAGGAAAGTCTTATGCATTAAAATATCTTAAATAATTCATAATTAAATTACAAAATCATGTTCTTAACATTTATACGGTATTTTACCATATAATTAATCTCATTAATTACTATAATTAATGATATGAATTTTCGGGGTATTGTAATAGATGTCCCCGTAAAGATGAAAAAACATTCTAAAACTTTCAAAAAGACTTTGGAGTCAAATTCTTTTGTCTTCAGTGCCAAAATCCTTATCAACTACGAAGTCTCAGTGGATCCTGAACATGTCTCAATATTTTGGTCGTAACTTCTTCGTAAAAACTACAAAAAAAATATGATCTAGGTGTCTCTGGAAAGATAAAGAAAACATCTAAAACTTTGTAGAAGACATCAAAGTCAAACTCGGCCATATTCAATGCCTAAATCCATAACAAAGTTCCTAGTAGATAGAATTACAGCTTGAACTTTCTTATTTCAGGATCTCAGTAACTAACAAATCAAAAGCCTCTTAGTTATATGCCAAGGAAACTAGGATGTCATTAAGTTTAAGCTTTCTAGGGTGTTTTTGTTGCATGTTCAAGAAATCGCTGCAAATCAGATAATTGTTTGCTTCGATTCCCTAAATGGCCGAATTTAGAATTCCTTAACTGGTCAAATAGTTCAGGATTATAGCATGATGATTTTCCATGAGATGACAGTTTGGTACTAAGAAATTCTCAAAATTTTAATTCTGTAATGACTCAAAAATAGTTTCCAAGCCAATCTCTTGACTCGAAAACTATGGGGCAACTGTTATGGGCATTTTTGTCATGGTTGAGGTGGCATCCACATCATCACATAATGTTGACATTCAAACCAGGGCAAGACTGAGCTGGAAGCCTTACTTGCCAGGCTGGCATCCCAGAATTTCGACCACAGCGACAACTAATTGAACGTTGTCGTCCGTCTTTATGTTGGACTAAGGTAATCCTCAGTTCTTCTTTCTAGACTTAGTAAAAAATTGAGGTGCAACACCTCTTTGGAGAATTTGTGAAAGGCGCAATGATGAAGAGGTCATCGTGTCGAATTGAGACGCAGGCGCAGGTGAGACACGAGCGTGGGCGAGATGCTAGTTTCCGAGTTGGAGACATGCAGGCATCCAAGCTAAGGACATGCAGGTGTCTAAGCTTAGAGACACGGGCATCCAAGCTATCGTCCAAGCTCGCCTTTGTCTCTTTTCATCCAATTTTTCCTACATCCACAACTTCCAATCCCGATAATTATTCAAGTTTGTACTTTACACCTACGACAGAAAATTTAGCACTCCCGTCCCTTCTCCAAGTCAATGTATTTCTCAAGGGACTTCTCAACACTTCGTCAAATTGAAATGTGGGGGTAGGTTA
>WUAT03265619.1:0-11081 GCA_010015005.3 Ulmus americana | reverse complement strand
ATGTTGCATATTACATACTTATAGTACTTTAAAAAAAAAATTATATTAGAACTTATGATGAATTATTGATTTTGAAAATAAAAATTATAAATATATGTTAATTTGTTAAGTAAAAAAATATCGACGGTACTAGAATAAATTTTATTAATTCAAAAAAATAATATGGTTTCCCTAAAATTTACAAACTTTGAAAACTAAACATGGATCTCATCTCAGGCTATGCTTCTAAGCTATGCTACTAATTCTCAATGTCTAATTATCATTTTATGCAAATTCTATGAATTTTCTAAAATCAAATGCATTGCCTTTACTCTCATGAATATTCAACCCACATGAAATCACAATGGCAAACAATCTTGATCATAGCATAAAGTTACAATTCAAGCATGTCATTTAATCATATAAAATTCATACTCCCTCTAGTAAAAGTATTTTAAAAAATTGCAATAAAAGTTATAAAATAATAATAATAATAATAAAACAACTTCTTATTTTTTGACTTGTGATATTTAAAGTAATATTTTGTGAAATTATTCGGATAAATTGTACAAGAAAATTAGGCCTGCTATGAAGTTTTTCTTGTTTATTTTGATTAATCTCCTCATTTTTTTAAGTTTTTTCTAATTTTTTTTACCCCTTCCTCTTTTTTCTTTTTCTTTTTTCTCTTTTTTTTCCAACCAACCACATGCATTTTATTTTGGTTCTAAAATTGATATTTTTCTATTTTTTTTTTTTCTGGACATTTTTCTATTATTTTCTAAAATTGATATTTATAAAATTGTCGCGTATAATAAAATTATAACATAACTGACCTAATATCAATATTTTACGACATATTGATATTTTGACATACATTAACATATAAAATTCATATATCAATATTTTCATTCATGATTTAGAGCAGTTCTCGACTAATGTCAATCTTAATCCTCTGAAACCGAGACCCCACTATTTTCCCATCAGAAACAATTTCTTTGAGATTAAATGTTTAGCACTAGGTAGACATTAGTGGCTGACACAAGCCAAACCATAATAAAGTTACTAAAGCAAACTTTCGGCATCTAAATTCAGAAATGTAAAAGAAAAAGAACACTAGTATTCTTTAATACCCAATTAAAAGTAATGATCAAGGAGAAACTTCATTGAAATTTTCAACTGTTAATGGACCCAAATATTGGATACAATACAAATATACAGATACTCTCAACATTAAACCATTATAGTGCTCGACATTTTTTTGATTTCATTACTGAAAAAGGAATATGAAACTTTGACACAAGCAATATGCTTATCAGAGCTGTATGGTCTTATTATTTATTTCCTCTTTCCTGTGCCAATTGATAGGAGCTCAAAGCTTCGTAGTGCGTCATCACGTCCGCCCCTTGTGGCGGCAGTGCGGCTGAAGGAAGCTGTTTTGGACTCAAAACCGGGTTGGATCCTTTGGGTTGTGGACAGACGACCGCTGCTTGAGACCAGCCGGCTTGACCGGTTATCATTAGGCTCACCAGAGGAACTTGGCCGGCTGCTTGATAAGACTGGCCTCTTTGATGTACTACCATTTCGAGAAGAACTTCGGGGCCTTTCAGAATCCAGTTTCTGCAGAGGACAGTAATTGAGGCAAAGGAACGAAAAATAAAAATAAAACACAACTACATTGAAAAGTCCGGGTAACTTTGGAGAAAAAGAAAAATTACTGACCACATCCTTAGACGTAGGCACATCATCTGAAGATCTATGCCTGGAGTGATCACCATGCAAAGCATGTCCAGAGCTATTCCTTCTTGCAAAAGCCTCGACTGCACCTGAGAATCTGTCTCTAATCTCCTGTCCTACTGATAAAACATACACCAATTGTAATTTTAATCACCATAAAATATCAAATAAACCCCAAAAAAAGGTGTAGATTTGCACCATCTCCCAAACAGAAAAAAAAAATCAAGATAAATTTTGTGCTGCTCTTATGTAACTTCCCATAGAAAATCAAGTAATCAAATAACCCCACAACACATTAAAACTGAAAAAGAAATCTCACCAAAGCAAAAGAAAAAAAGAAAAAAAAATAAAGCTCGTTTACAATGTTGCCCAGAAAAAGAACCAACCTGAAGGCCTTTCCATTCTCTCTGCTGCAGATGGTCCAGGGTTTAAACCTGGTTTCCCACTTGGCTGCAAAACAAGACATGAAAAATGAGATAAGAATATGTTAAATCAAGTTTATTGCAAATGTGCATGGAAGTACTTGACTGTCTATATAAATATACATATAACTAGAGATGAAGAGAGAGAGAGAGAAGACAGACTCGTGCTCTTGAACTGGATCCAATCTGTGGATATTTCAATATTGTCCAATCAAATACATAGTCAAATTGATACCCTGCACCAATTACAATTATCACTCTGATTAGGTTTCAATTTCAGAAGAGTTGCAACAAGATCATTATTTATAAATTTTGTTAACTAAGAAACATGAACAGACAGATCATTAGTATGTAAGTTAAGAATATTGTTTTTGGAACTTCAAAGTTGGGCTTTAATGATTTACTAGTTACCTTCTCGAATGAACAGGTCCCGGAAAAGCCTCTTCAGATATGAATAATCTGGTTTGTCCTCAAACCGCAATGATCGACAATAATGGAAATATGAGGTAAACTCCGATGGATATGATTTGCAAAGTACCTGAAAATAAGACATCAGTATCTCCCAAGCATTTAGAGTCCAAATTTTAATACATGGAATAAGAAGCTAAACAACAGAATTGAGCAGGTGAGAATACTTCATCATAGAATAATATTGTTGATACAGCTGTATATGCTACTTGCAGAAGCAAGACAGAATACCTCAATTGGAGTGAGCATCTTCTTTTCACTGATCTTGTCATACTTCTGTTTCTTAGTCCCTGCTTTCAAGCCCTGCCAGGGAAGACTGGTACAGAAAATCATATAAAGTTACTGAGACGATGAAGAACTTAGCAACAAATCAAGTGAACATGGTTATCTAGGCATATAAGATAAGTATGCAACCTTCCCCTCAAAAAATACATAAGAACGTAGCCAAGTGACTCAAGATCATCTCTTCGACTTTGCTCTGCATACAAATTAGAATCATAATTAATAGAATTCTAGGTTTATTAATTTTACAAAGGTTAAGGGCATAAATTCATCTCCAACTATGAACTGCAATATATCAGCTCACCAACTCCAAGGTGTGTGTTAACACTTGCATAGCGAGCTGTTCCAGTGAGATTCTTGTTTTCTCTGACATAAACACCATAATTAATATTAGAGGGGGAAATTGGAGCAGTAGAATATTTAATAAAAAAACCCTAATAAAACATTTAAACACTCCTTTTGGCAACAAATGAATGCATGAAGAGTCACCCTAAAACGGGAATTAAAAGTGGAGGCACCATTTACAATTCAACAAGACATGTCAAGGTTACAATAAGCAGGCAAAAATCTGAATTGAAGACCTTAGTCCGTATTGACTGTGACTGGTAATGTCTTTGAGCAGATCAAACATTTAAAGCAGACAATATGTTTACGTTTAAATAAAATTAAAAATAAAAAATAAAATAAAAAAAGCCAAGACAGGACTAGAATGTACCTTTCTAATATCCGACTATAGCAAGTACATTTCCAATTTTAGATCGTAAAAAATAAGTGCTCTACAAACACCAATATACAAGGCAAATGCACCTTAAGCCTTTAACAAACTCTACTTCCTACTACATCTTAGAACAAACAAAGAACCAGCAAAACATTATGCCCGTGCCTTCAGGAGGGGCATCCAAAACAGATAACATATAATAGAAGATATAGTCTGAAAAGAACAGAACAGCAGTTCTACGCCTGATAAAGTAAAGCTACAGTATTCCAGTTAGGACTCCATAGAAAGTGCAACGATAGAGTGGAAGTTGCAAAGAAACAAAATAATAATAATACCATACTTCAGCAATAAATGATACCTGTATGGTATGTGCTTATGCGTCTGTAGATCCCTGTACTTTTTCGCAAGACCATAATCTATGATATATACCTGCAGAATAGATAAAATCCAGAAAGCATTAGGGCTTTTCAGCATCATTATATACAATTAAACTCAACTTGAAGGGTATGAGTTTAAGGGTAACATATTACTGTAATTCTATACACATTTCAATAAAATACATAATAGAGAATTATTCCTAGAATACTCTCAGATAAGTTACATGTTACTGTGGAAGCACTCAAAGCTCAGAAAGTACAGCGTCAAAACAATCAATTATCAAGAAAAAAGATGCAAGCATGAATAAAGTGTAAAAAATGGAAAGGCTGAGAACAAAACAGTCCTAAGATAATATACCTGATTAGCCTTACGTCCTAGACCCATTAAAAAGTTGTCGGGCTTTATATCACGATGAAGAAAACCCCGCGAGTGCATGTACTCAACCCTGTTTATCTACGTGAAATAGCAGAGGGTTAAGACATGAGTGTAGCAACCATTTAACAACATTAAAACATTTGAAGGCCATAGCTAACTTACTAACTGATCTGCGAGCATTAAGACTGTTTTCAAAGAGAACTTCCGAGTGCAATAATTAAAAAGGTCTTCAAGGCTTGGTCCAAGAAGGTCAATAACCATAGCATTGTATTCTCCTTCAACTCCAAACCATTTGAGATGGGGAACCCCCGCTATATAATTACAAAAGCAAATACATTAGTTGTTTTGTTTTCCAGAACCAGTCATTCAGCATAATCAATTCAAATTAACAGGTGAGAAAACCCACTTCCTCCTTGAAGAAGCATGTACAGTTTTGACTCATAATGAAGTTGAGGGTGCTTAGTCTTCACAGATTCCTGGAGAAACGAGAAAATACAAGTTGATAATGAGATCTAAAAATCTGCACTGAAGGCACAATGATCTAAGCAAAATCATATCAAAAATTTTATGAGGAGAATATACACGTGTAAATGTGTAACCCAAGCTTGTACCCAGAAACTATGCACAGAAGATGCAGGTTAACTAGTAGAAAGAACCAACTAAACCTCTCAACCATTATCATAAGAGTGTAAAAATTATTGTTGATCAAGTAATCTATTCATCTCATCTTTCCAAAGAAAACAATGGAAAAGATAAAAAGAAAAACCAGTCATAAATGAATCTCATGACAAAATATTAAAAAAACAAAAAATGAAAAACCTCTCATGACAAACTACTACAGAGAAACATTGGCCAATCAAAATACTGGTCCCAAGCATTTGAATTCTAAATTAAAGCCATTCCATATATCACATTCAAACATTTTTTTTAACACCAAGAAGCATATTTGCTCACACAATAGTCTATTTTCTAAATATATGGATCAGCAACATCATAACCTAGTTATTTAAATGCCGAACAAGAACTCAGATGACAAAGGCACCCAACCAAGTAAAATGGATGAACACCCATCCAAAGAACTGACCTAAAAAGACTTTGATATTCGCAATTAAAACTCAAACTCAACCCATTAAATTACTATTAAAACCAGCTCGACAAAGTCATAAAATTTGCATCAAAACATAGTATCTCAACAAAATCATACAATAAAAATACCCCTACAATTAGTAAATAAAGAGAAAATGAGGCTCCCCCCACTTACCAGAGCCACATTTTCTCCATTTTGTACATTAATCCTTGAAACAAATGAAACCAAAACACTTCAATATCTAACTACAGTAAGATATTAGTAAGATTACAGGTTCACATAAAAAAAAGTAGCACGAAAATGAACTTCAATTCAGCCACAAATGTGTCCACCATTCCATGGTTACAAGATTCCTTTAATTGCCACTGCATAGAGATTCTATTGCTTAGTATAAAATAGCACACAAATTATCATAACCCCATACCATACATGTAGGTATATTACCATATTGATGAGGGACTAATACCCAACCCATTACATGTAAGTATCATCCCTTTAAATCTTCTAAGATATTCTAGCGATGTAATGACACTTGTTTAGTCAGTTTCACATCAATTTAAAAATACAAGGGAAAATTAGAAAAAGGACTTCATACCCCCAAAGTGTACTTATCAATATCATAAATTCTTGTAAAATCATACTTAATTCACTTTTCAGGATCACTCAACACTGCAAAACACAAACACCACTCATTCACTCAACATTGTATTTTGAAACAAGAATTGCAAAGAAATTACCTCTGTGTGCTTCATTGATCTCCTGAAACTTTGTTGTAATAGTACCATCACCCTTGTGCTTGTTTGGATGCCACTTCTATAAACAACCACATCACAATCATAAAATTCACTTGTCTTGTTATTATTACTCAAATGACATTCACATCCTTGTAAATTGAGACTAACTAGGGCAAGCCTGCGGTAATTTAATATGATGTTTTCATCACTTGCATCATAATCAACCTCCAATACTTTTGTAGTGATCCTTAAAAATAAGTCAATCAGACTCTTATTAGTTAATGTTGGAGTAATCAAACATTCAAGTGAAATGTACACAATGAAATTCCAGAAAAAAAGTAATATAAGTTTCTGAGACAAACCAACACATGATTCCAAATTGGTTGCATATTCTAATTATAGTTTTAAAGCCTGGGAAGCAGGTAGGTAGGAGCAGCCAAATTAACAAAAGTCATTTGTATCATCAAGATGATGTAGAAGATAATTTGAAAACATAACTTTGGAATGTTTCCATTGAAATATGCATATAAACATGGTTATGCTTAGGTTTAAGAGTAAGCCAAGAACGAACTGATGCATTGATTTTTCCCTATGTCATAGCATACTAATGAATGGTTTTAATTTTTATATGGAGATATTAGAAAAGCTCCAAAATCAAAAATCAATTGAGGTTTTAGACTATAAACAGTAGCCCATTTGTAGATTAAAGCACAAAACGTCAAAACATGCATTGCATTGGGTTTAAGTGTTAAATCCATCAAAAAAAGCAAAATTGGGGTCATCACCCTCCAATGCTATTTCATTATAAACTTAAAATGAGAATTTTCCTTTCCTTTCTTCTCATCTAGTCTGAATTGATACAACATTTTTGTCCAATAATCTATTTTCTTAGCCATAAAAGATGCAAGAAATGTAAATAGAAATCCAGTTACCTTATTGGTAGTGCCCTCCATTCTCAGCTACATCAAAGCAATTCATTTGGAAAACAAGAAATTAATCAACATCAACCTTTAAGCCAATTAACAAATAGGTTGTACTATTACCTTAGATGAGTTTCGTTTGGTGAGCAAAACAGAATTGGAATGAACCAAGATATTGGCTACAATGAGAATGATGAAGTGGGTTTCAGCGAGGATCAAGCAAAAACACAATCATAACTATTATCAATAGCCTTGGAAACCCTAAAATCAAAGTAATAGGAGGGAATACCAGCAGATTCAGGTCAAATGCGACCTCCTCGTACCTTTTCCTATATGGGTTCAGAGCCTCTTCATGACAAAGTGGGTTTCCGGCGACAAAAGGGTTCTACGAGTGGGTATAGGAGAGTGGATGATGTCAGGGGTGCAAGTCAAGGCTCGAGGGTCCTCGGAGAAGCTCGATGATCGTCAGAGAAGATGGAGGGTCGAGGGTACAAGGTGGGGGGTTGAGGGTGTCTGTGGAGAAGGTAAACTATGAGTGTAACACTTAGTAATTTTGTTTTTGACTCTTTTGTTTTCACACAGTATAGAGCCAAATTTTGGTGTAAAGAGGGAAGTAAATAATTGACTTCTCGCTGCGTGAATTTTTAGTGGGAAATAAATCACCACTATGTAAATAAAATTAGTGGTCTTTTATAAACGAATATTACTTAAATTTTTAACTAATATTTTAATTTCAATTCTAACCATTATTTGTGAAGCATATCAACCACTATTATTAACAAAATAGTGGTATATAACATTATAAATTAATCACTATTTTCATTGGTGGCTGTTTAACTTTTACGACTTCTATTTTCGTTACAAAGTAGTATTTTACTTTTCATAAAATGTCTTCTGAATTATACAAAATTTAAAATAGTGGTTAAAATTTTTTTATCACTATTTTATTTTACACAGTGGTTAAAAGAAAACGAACAATGGTCTGTTTGCAAATTTGTTGTAGTGAAATTATTGTATTATATAATAAGAAGGTGTTGACCAGTTGGCATACTGCTCAAACCAACCCATGTGTAGCCCTAGCAATAGTGGTGGGATTCAGATTCACAACAGCTTACTTCCATGTACTTTTTTATATTGGAATATAATATATATATGAGTGATTCTATAATACATATAACAAATTTGTTTGTATTAGTACAAACACGATCTAGACCGTTGATTTTTGATTTAATGGTTGTAATTAAATGAGCTTTAGTAAAATTACAAGAAAATCCTTTTAATTACAACCTTTAGATCAAAAATCAATAGTCTTGATCGTGTTTGTATCAATACAAACATATTTGTTGTGTGTATTATAGAAGGACCCTATATATATTTTTTTAGTTTTATAGTTTATAGTTTCTCATCAAAAGAAAAACATACATATAATCAAATGTTTAGATTGTAGAGTATATATTATAATTCCACATTGGTTGGAGATATTGGCATGATCCACTTAAAGGACGTCTCTTATGATGGGAATTAGGACCCTCACTCAGGGGCAGAGCTACGTTATGGTCAAGGGGTATATGTCGAGAAAATTAGGTCCAATATTGTTTTTTTATTATTTATTTTCATTAATCTCTAATTGTTCATTTAAAAAAAAATTATTTAGTTTTTCCTTGTTCAAATACATTTTTGCTCTTTTTCAACAACTAAACTATTATGGGTATTTTTATTGCTACTGATTGGGCATCCATCTCTCCATCTACGTGGCAACTTTCTTGTATACGTCATTGTCGAGTCAAGACGGCGGTGTCCATGTTGGACATCCAATGACGAGACACTGAGTTAGGTCTGGTCAGAGTTGGAATCCTACAAAGAGCACGTCGGACTAGTCGACACGGAGTTATGCTTGACGCCTGTTGCCTTTCGATCCAACTCAAGTATCACCAACGCGGCCAAGTTGGCTCACGACAAGTACTTGTGGCACCCCACGTGGGGCATTCGGCCTGTCGAGCTGGCTCTAGGTAGGTATCAATGGCACCCTACGAGAGGTACCTAACCTTCCGAGCCGGCTCTGAGAAGGTCCCAATGATGCCCCACGCGAGGCACCAGGCCTGCCGAGCTGGCTCGAGGTGGGTACCAGCAGTGCCCCACATGGGGTATCTAGCCTGTTGAGCTAGCTTGAGGTAGGTACCCTCGCTAACACACCTCTGTACTATGTCACACTGGCTCCTGTGCACTTGCTATCATGTCACGTGCAAGGATTGGCCGAGCTAGCCAGTGCACGTGGCCTATCAAGTTGGCCCCTGTCGTGCATGCCTCGCGCCCTACTCACCTCACACACCACATAGGCTAGACTCTCGAGCTTCTACACTTGCATGCCAGCTTTCTTGCTTGCCCCCGCACAAGGCTTGCTGGGTTGGCCCCTGTGCTGAGCTAGCCTTTGTGTTGCACAAAGGGTTGGCCGAGTTGGCCCCTCTACTGTGCATAGTATTTGCTGAGCCGGCCCATGCCCCATCCACAAAATATTCTAGGCTAGTCTGAACTAGGGTGTTCCAGCCCCAAATACTACCTTGTTCATATGAGCACTTATGATTTGCTATCCCTATTTGTACAAGTGCTACGCTTGGTACTTGTGTGTTTGTCAGATCATCACGGGCTTAGAAATCAAGTCATAAGCTCACTTGCTACTGCGATAGACTAAACCACAAGGTGTTAAGGCAAGACTCGATACTCTTCATTATTAAGAAATTCCTCAACACTTAGTCAATTTGAGACGCAATGTCTAGACTAAATTATGATGAAGTCAGTCTTGAAAATTATATGCTCACTTACCATGCTGCTTGCTGACCATGCTAGCTTAGCCAAGCTAGGCCGGCTTAGTCAGGCCAGGCCAGCTCAGTCGGCTTGGCTCGGCCGGCATGGGCTATTGGTCTTTTGGGTAGATGTCACGATTTTTTTTGTCTCTCCTATTTTTCCCAACTCAAGAACTTGATATTTCATCAAGTCTATCCAATACACATGCAATAGGTTGTTCTTTGCATCCAGTATCTTCTCAAGTCACATAGTTCCTCAAGGATCCTCTCAAAACTTAGTCAAAATAAGATCGATATCTTCTGACTAAGCTGAGATCAATGAGAATGACAAAAATACCCTTATGATGATTGACTCACCATTTATCAGATATATTCTATAAATATATTCCACGAATATAGCCACAAATATAGGACAAGTTGGACTCCCCCATCTCCTATAAATACCTCTCATAATTCACTTTTCAAGGTATAACAACACACTCAACTCTCTGAATCTAAGCTGTTCTCACTAAAGATTATTCGTCCTTCAATCTAACTTAAGCATTAGAGTTTAATCGGGGGTTAATAGGGGAATAGCTCCCTCGATACTTTGGTTGCCTTTTATTTTGCAGATAGCTTTCTAGAGAGGTTCCTGGCTTGACTTGGCTCCAAGTCATCTTGCCAGCCTGGAGGGAATAGCTTACACTTGAAGGGAATAGTACACGTGGAACACTTTGACTGTTGACCCATTTTTTGGCTTTAACAGTTTGGCACTAGAAGGAAGGCTTGTGTTGAAAATATTCACATAGCCCTACCAGTAACTTTCGTAGCTAAAAACATTTTTGTTTGTCCGATTTAAGCTTTTAACGCGGTGAGTGAGGCAGCATCAACTGCGAATGGCTGAGGAGGTCGGTCCAACATTGACGAAGCTCCACCTGTTAACCAAGATGCTCAAGGAAGGAATAGGGCACAACGTGCCCATGGTCACCCATCAATAAACAAGAATGCCTGTAGGAATGCAAGCAATCTTGCAAATCCAGGCCCTAGCTAGGGTGGCAATGCTGAGAATGCTGGAGCTAATAGAGACATGGATGATCGCATTAACCAGATTGCTGTTTCCTTACTCAAATAGCTACAATGCTCACCCAAGTTAATGGGATGCCCATCCCACTTGCGCTGCAACAACTAGGAGGGAAAATTCCAT
>WUAT03265510.1:0-11082 GCA_010015005.3 Ulmus americana | reverse complement strand
ATGTAGGAATGTTAATAGAAATATGAAATTGAAATACGAACACAAATATATTAAACCTTACAAATCAAGATAAAACAATTCAAGTGTAAATAAACTATCCTAAGCATTGTTGTCCTACCAAATCCATTATTTTAAGGTATCTAGAAATCCATTCAAAGTATTTTTTTTATTTAATTTTGAAAAATTTCAAGATTTAGACGAATTTTAAAATATATTTAATTTTTTCTAAAAAAATATATAATGAAAGTGGTTTGACGAAAATAGAGTTTTGAATCACGAAAATAAAGTTTTGAATCACCAAAATAGAGTTTTAAAAATAACAGAATTTGAACAGAATTTTTATTTGAATGGAGATAACAGAGTGGAGATAATAAAATTTTATTATAACAAAAATAGAGTTTTATAAAGAACAACATTTGAGCAGAGTTTGTATTTAAATGGAGATAACTGAGTGGAGATAATACCATAGAGAACATGTACATTAATATTATTGGTATTATTATTAATATTAATAATATAAATATGGAGTGGACTACAAAATCTAGGCTTGATTTGGAGCAAGATCACTAAGTTCCATGCTTTGACTAAGTTAGGTTATTTGATTCCTTTTTAGGTAGATCAGATTATATATCGCATAAAGATTTCATAGTCTATTCAGATAACCTAATTTGATTGTTAAATACAATAAGGGAGTGCTATGATATCCCTCTTTGTATTTAACAATAAAATTGGGTTTTCTAAACAGAATATGAAATCTTTATGCGGTATAGGCTGATCTACAAAGAAAAGAATCAAATAACCTAACTTAGTGAAGCATTAAACTCAGTATCCCACTCTAGATCAGTCCTAAAATCAGAAACCCGATCTCGATGAAATAAAAATCTTCATTCCATATTTACCAATATGATGCAAAGATTCAATTTGTTCAGAAAACCCAACTTCATTGTTGAATATAAAATTTTTAATATATTTAAAATACAATTTGAAATTTTGCAGCTAGATCACTATGACCATGCTTGATCAAATTCAGTTATTTCATTCTCTTCTTCGTAGAACAGCCAACATCGCATAAAAATTCAATATTATGCAATATTAGCTGTTCTATGAAAAAAGGAACCAAAAACTTAACTTAGATAAAGATGAGACTCATGCTACTAAACCTAAGCATGACTAAGTTAAGTTATTTCATTCTATATTTGTCAATACAATACAATGATTCAATATGTTCAGAAAACTCAACTTCGTTGTTAAACACAAAAAGGGTATTGTGTGATACCATTTTTGTGTTTAACAATGAAATTGGTTTTTCTAAAAAGAATATTGAATCTTTAATTATACGGTGTCAGCCGTTCGACAAAAAAATGAATCAAATAATATAACATAACATAGTCAAACTTGTGACTCATAATTAATCTCACTCCAGATCAACCCTATTATCAAAAGTCTGATACTAATAAATAATTTATGTGCTAAAAATCATATTTTTAATATTAAAATTTGCAAATACTTATAAAATATTTTATTTGCTTAGAATCATATTTGTAATATTAACATTTGCAATTTGATGTACACATAAAAAGAATAGGTTGTACAATATAATAGCAAGTATTTTTAAATATCTTACAGTACGAGTCACTAGGATAATAACTATGATCATCATCTTCTTCTTCAATATCAATGTCATTCTCCTCATTTTTTTTTTCATTTGCGTACTCTTCTATACTCTTATCATCTTCCTCATAAGCATCCACTTCATCATCATCATTAAGGAAAAATGCATCTTCAGTGTTGTTCCGCAGAGTGGTATTAATTGGTTGCACGATCGAAATGATATCTATATAATTCCAAAGCAAATTTATTTGTTGTATATTACCAAGATCAATGAAAAATGTCAAATTTGATGAGCTGTTATCTTGTAGTAAATCGATGTCGCTCAAACCATGTTCTGTTATGTCCCAAACACTACGATGATTGACGTGCTGTATAACGCGCCACTTGGTACTGCGTGATGGATCTTGAACATAAAATACTCACTTTGCTTGGGAAGCAACTATGAACTGATTATCCTTATACGCTTTACCAGTGGTGTCGATGCTGGTGATGTTATTTTTAGTTACCATGTGCCATGAATCGCACTTAAACCATTTGAGCCTGAACAGTACAACCAAGAAGCTGTTTAAGTATGAAAACTCTAGTATGATGTAAGCTGTTTAAAAAATTTCATGTCCCGTCCCTAACACAGGTACACCATTGTTATGTGTTTTCAATCTAACATCACGATTGTGAGTTACAAAACAAACTCCATTCATGATGTAGGCTGGATATAAGGAGACAATAATATTTGACTTTGAAACAAGAGATAGTAGCTCGAGTATGTCTTTGGGGGTGTGCATTATGTGCATTGCGTAAATCTATTTCAAATACATATGTATAGGATCAAATTAGCTAATGTACGAAATGAATGACAAATATATTGTACTCTAGGAAATTGTTATGTTCACTATCTTCTCAAAAAACCAAGCAACAAACTCATTTTTGTGAACTTCGTTAAGATTCAAGCAACGACACAAAAACAACTCTTACTTGTGTTCACCACTGAATGTGATGAATTTCAATAACTAATCAAGATCAAATAGTTACTAATTAATAGAGTTACATCAACTTAATTTAAGCACGCCTTGAGTTCCAGAGAATTATTTAGTATGTAAAACTCTGCCCTGTTTCGAACATTGTTGTGTTCACTTATGACTGTTTTCCCAATGGCTTGAACTAGGATTCGAACATGGACAACTACTTGGTTGGATGAA
Source organism: Ulmus americana (assembly GCA_010015005.3). Classification (NCBI taxonomy): domain Eukaryota; kingdom Viridiplantae; phylum Streptophyta; class Magnoliopsida; order Rosales; family Ulmaceae; genus Ulmus; species Ulmus americana. Next base: position 8,275 of record WUAT03265510.1, on the reverse strand, counting down.
TTCCATCATCGTTTTTGTCGGGCTGGTTAAATCTCGTTTCTACATCATCGAAATACCTCAAGCAAAAGGTCAGAGCTTCGTTGACAACATAGCCTTCAGAGATTGAACCTTCGAGCTTAGCTGTATTTCTCATATAATCTTTAAGCTTCTTAAAGTATCTTTCAAATGGGTACGTCCACCGCATATTAACAAGTCCACCAAGTATTGCCTCTTTAGGCAAATGTAGCACCAGGTGAATCATTATGTCGAAAAATGTCAGAGGAAAAATTCTTTCCAACTTGCAAAGGATGATTACCAACTAATTCTGAGTGTAAATCATATTGGTAACATTGATTGTCCTCGCACACAACTATTTAAGAATGTACACAACTCAATAATTGTGGACAAAATTGTCTTGTTCAGTAAAGATCGACAATCAACTGGCAGCAACCTTTGCATAATCACATGACAGTCATGTGATTTTAATCGTACAATTTGACTGTCATTTGGAGCAATGTTTTTGTACAAATTAAAAGCAAAACTGTCGAGAAATTTTACTGATCAGACGAACCTATAAAATTTTCTTCGATTTGCTTCTAAAAAAGTGTACTCCACAGTGGCCTTCATCAACTTATTACCATCTTCGTAAATGTGCAACTTTGGCCTAAAACCCAAATTCTCCAAGTCACACCTAGCATTGTCTGTGTCCTTTGATTTGTGAGGATCTTCCAAAAATGCCCCTAGCAAACTGTCATACGTTATTCTCAATATGCATTACATCCAGATTATGCTTCACCTTGATATTAGCCTAATAGGGGAGCTCATAGAAAATGCCTTTTTTCCTCCAATTCAGCTCATTGTCTCCTTTTTCCATTTAACTCCCCTGTAGTTAGGGTGTTTACCAGGAATAGTAGCCTTGAAATGACACAACTAATCCATTATATCTGTTGAATTGAATCTATGTAGAGTAGGCTTTCACTCTGTCCAACCATCAAATTGAAGGTTACTATGCCAATGATGCTTAGTTGGCAGGAAACGATGATGACCAATGTAAGCTATTTTTTCGATGACCCGCATAGATGGTGTGTCTTCAATACAAGTAGTACTAGTTTTGTAACCCTATCTACTACACTCGGATAGACTAATCCTCGCTGGAAAATAATTAATTATCAACAACAACACTGCTCGTATTCTAAAATCCTTATTGTCAGTTGTTGTGTCCTGAGTATCTAAACCATTAACCCATAACTCGTTAATGAATGATCATAAAAAGACATCCATGTCCTTCCCGGAAGATTGAGGTCCAAGAATCAGTAGAGTTAACATTAAGTACTTAGGTTTAATACAAAGCCACGGAGGAAGATTGTAAGCTGTCAACACCACTGGCCACATACCATACGGCAAACTCATATTACTGAAAGAATTGAAACCATCAACTGCCAAACCTAGTTGTACGTTCCTTACGTCGGTGGAAAATTGAGGGTGACTTTTATCAAACTCCTTCCACGCCCTGCCATTGATCGAATGTCGCATGATATCATCATCTGTTGACTTTCCCGCATGATGCCACCGTATAAGTTTTTCAGTCTTGATGTCGCAAATAACATTTAAGTCTAGGCCCCAATGGAAAGTAGTGCAACACTTTATGTGGTACATTTTTTTCCGACTGTCTGCTCGATTGCATTTTCCAATGACTCTCTAAGCACACGGTACATGTTTCTTTCAAAGATTTTTTATTTTAGAAGAGTACACAGTCATTTTTGCACACATTAATAGATTTGTACCCTAAACCCAATTTTGTCATCAACTTTTTTGCTTTTAATGAGAGTCGACGAGATTGATTTTCAAAAACAACAACTTCAAAAAATTTAGTAGCTCATCAAATGACTTATTAGCCCACTTATTCATCACCTTCAAGTGCATCAACTTCACTAAGAAGTTTGACAGAGAAAAAGAAGACAGTGCAAGGTATAATTCAGAATTTAGAGCTGTAAACTACTTGTCATGTTGTATGTTGGATGATTGAGCAGCTATTAGGTCCACTTCTACATCATCACTGATTATATCATCAAGCACATCAAACATCTCATCCCTCTCAGATATTCCCGCATTCTATTTTGTGACATTTGCATTTTCCCCATAATAGATTCACTTGTTATAACCCACCATAAAACCATACTGAAAGATTTGACTCTCTAGCAAAGTCAATTGATATCTAGCATTATTTACACATCGGTTGTAGGGACATTTGATGAACCCCCTATCATTTATGAATGGCTTCATCATCTGAAGAAAATTCTGCAGACCATTTCAAAACAAGTCAGACAAATCGTGTCTTTTGATGTTCTTCCAACTCATGTTGATCGTCATTTCATGTCCTTCTCCAGAAGATGCTTCGACATGATATTTTTGAAGGGTTGTGATCGCATGATACTCCTTCAAAAGATATACATTAGCATAAGAAAGAACCTAGAGATTGGAGACTGTGAAGTCCTTCTCTGGAAGATGCTCCAGCATGATATTTTCAAAGGGTTGTGACTACGAAATCTTCCTTTGGAAGAAATGTCGTAGCATAAAAGAGGACCTGAAGATTAAGAACCCAAAGATCCTTCTTCATAAGATGCTTCAACATGATATTTCACAGAAATTAGAAACCACAAGGTCTTTTTTCTGGAAGATGTGTCCTAGCATAGGAAATGCATGACAAATGATGACGAAATACCTTTCTTTGAAGGTTATCATTGCATAGAAATGATGATAATGGTGAAAAGCTACGAAGTTTTCCCTCAAGAGATATTTCGACAAGAGTCGAAGAGTACAAAGAATTTTTATAAGAATTGAAGGAAAAATATATAGCAAATTCGAAGATTGGTAACCTTCACGAAGATACATGATTAAATCTTTCTTTTACAATGAAGAAATATAAACGTGAGGATCATCATCTTCAATTCTTCCATGTAAGGAGTAATGGTTGCTGAGTTCTTCAATATAAAATGGGGGCATCTCTAAAAGTATGCCTTGATCAGAAGAGTCATTCATATTCTATAAATAAAGTAGATTTTTCATGACCAAAGCTCCAAGGGAAGATGTGAGTATTCAACAAGTCAAGCTTTCCAATATGAAGGAACTATTTCCTCAAGTTCATCATCAGGATAAAATTGACAATGATAAGATGGAGTAAAGAAGGTGAAATGTGTCTTTTCTGAAGGAGGCTCAATCATGATCATGAAAAATGTAGGAGAATCGATGGGATTGCTATTGTGAGCGAATGAAAGATCCTTCAGAGGGGAAGGTAAAAGTTCATACTCTACAGGGCCGTGCTTCAGATAAAAACATTTGTGGAATGAAGGAGGAAAGCTACTCAGAATAAACATTATGGGCAAGCAGTCAATCAAATCTTCTAGACAATCAAAATTGAAGAATTTTCAAGCAAGAAGCCAAAAATATATGTATCGACAAAGATCTGATCCCCAAAAGTTTTCACAGCCTAATTCACCGGTGAAGCAGAAACTTCTACATTTCAAAAGTGTTCGGCCAATCTTGTGGACCTTCACATTTTAGACAAAAGTTCCTTATCCTTCGGAAAAGTCAGATAGAATCAGGGGGAAGGAGCTTGCTGTCTTTTTCTTTCGACTCTAAATTCGTGGGGAAGAGGTTTATAATCAAGATCGTATAATCGAACCTGACAATCAAAAAGTTTGATCCAACTAGATTTACAAGGAACGACTGAAAAAGATAATAAAAAAATCACTACAAAGATGGTTAAGAAGATGCGAAACTCAATATTCAATTCAGGAAATCATAAAATACAATGTTCAAGTACATGATTAGAACCTGGAAATTACAAGTTCAAAAGAAGGGTTAAGCTTTGGGGTTTGTCCATTGACCTTGTTCCAAAGGTTTGGCTGAAGCAAAGGCCATATCAGGAGGATCAATCAATGACTCAGGAGTTTTTTGATCCAAAAATTGAAGGCTAGGAGGCACTAGGGAATCTATGAAAGGCTTTGTAAAATCAATCTCGATCACATCATTGAAGCTACCAGTCGACAGAGCATCAGATATCACTTTTAAACATCCTTTGACTTCCAAAGGATTAGCACCGAAGGCAACTTAAGATCGAGATTTGGCCTGATCTTCCTCTTGTTGGCCGCTAAGTTCACGAGGAGAAGATTTCTTGTTATCTCCTTGCACATATGAATCTTCTCCAACAATTTCCTCTGCGAAGTTTACATTTAAATTCTCTTTAGAGATGTAATAATCTAGGTCATAGTTCTTGGCTTCCACTTGATTCGTGGCATTAGGATTGGAAAAATCACAAACTGTAAAATCAAGAATAGCCTATTCCCAGCCAAGTCGAAATGCCTCGCAACTTGAGATTTCATTTAGGCGACTAAACCTAGAATGATTTTGTGTTATAATGTGGAGACATTTCTCCTTCTCCTGATGCTTCGCTCCAAGAATGATCTTGTCATTTTCCTACTTAAGGTCGCTGATGGATTTCAAGGCTCGTTCCTTCTTCAGATTCCTTTAAGAAGCTTGAGTTTCCAACTCCTTGACCCTTCAAAGAAAAGTTTCTTTCCCCGCAGTGGATGCCTGTATAGAAGAAACATTTAATGGATATAGTTTGGGAAAAATAATTTTAATTGAGTTTGAAGTATCACTTACTTTCTCCAATTTCGAGATCCTATCTTCGAGGCCTTTCTTCTCCCCTTTCAAAGTATTAGCCCTCGCTAGTTAATGGTTATGGAGGGTAGCAGCCTCATTGAACTTTACCATATAATCCTTTGACTTCTTCTTCTCCGCCTCAAGATCCGAGTTGAGGCGCAGGATGAATCTATTCTTCTCTCACTCCCTTGAATCAATGGCTTTGGTGAGCTTCCCAAATTCATCTACAGTGGAGTAAAGGAGTTGAGCTACGTTCTTGGAGAGATTGGGGACGAGCATAGTGTCTTTAATTGGGTCAGAGGTGCTTGGGGTTGAGACACCCTCTCCACCAATCAAAGTCTGGGAAGCCGAGGTATCCCTAGGAGATTGAGTGATATCCTTCTCCTTCTTACCAGCATGCAAAGAAAAAAGGTTATGAAAGGTTATGCAAGGGGGAGAAGGAAGAGAGAAGGAAGGTGGGTGAAAGATTACCACGTTCTCTTTCTCTTTTATTGAAGGGAATTGTAGGGTAGTAGCTGAGCCAGAAACAACTATATGCTTTGTTCTGAGGAATCTAGAGAATCACAGGGGTAAAAGAAGGAAATTATTCCACTTGAAGGACATAAAAAGACATAAATTTACCAAGAGGAGGGTTTCTAGCCTCAAATTGTTTAGTCTTTTTTGTTGGGGAAGGGTCAGGAGAGGAGATGGGTTGATCCTTCGGAACTTTAGGGAGTTCCAAAGATTTTCCCACATCTTGTTTCAGTGGAGGCTGTTTTGGAGAGCTTTGTATCTTTTCACAAAGTTTTCTGGCCATGCTCTTGATAGAGAGCAAATCCCTCCCCGTCTTCTTAGATTTCTTTGGAGTTTCCTCCAAAGCCTTGGTGAATTTTTTCGTAGAAGGGGGTGGTTTAGTGGAGGAAGTTTTCTGGAGTTCACCTATGATATCACTGGCCTCGCTAAACTCTCCTTCCTTCAAAATCCCAATAAGACTAAAAGGGTCTATCAATTCTTCTTTCTGAGGCTTCATAAGTCCTTGGGTTAGTGAAGAAATATTTTGCAAGAGATTGGCCACCTTTGGGAACTTCATGTTGAGCTCTACTTTATTGGGCATGTAGGGAAGTAGATTCCCTACACCTAAAAGGGCAAATGGTGAACTACGAGCAAGAATGGTGAGAGACAGGTGGTTGATAACCTTCACAATATGGAGGGCAATTTGTTTATTAGGGACGGTGAACATTTTCAGAAAATTTATTCAGTGCTCAAGGAGAGAAGGAAGTGGTGGCAAAGGTAATTTAGTGCAGGCTGGAGTTGCGCGAAGGAAAAATTAGATGAGTTGAGAATAAGACAAATTCAAAGACTAAAATTAAGGAAAATGACAGAAGATTACCTATGTTGAAGCCTCAGCACATTGGAAAATCTTCTAGATCGACCGTAGGAGAGGCCCACTTCCATGTAAGTAGATAAAAGACTTTAGGCTCGACATCTTTATTCAGGAGGCCTGTAAACCAAACCAGTCTTTCTTAGGAGTGAAATAGTAAAGCTGGAGCTCTTGAATGGTGATTGATTTGCCTCTGAGAAAACAAAATATAAAATCTTCAACGGTTAGTCTCAGATCTTTGATAAGAGACAAACATAGAAATCTAGTCACAACTAGGATAGTGTTTAGAGGGATTTGAAAGAGATGTAAGTCATAGGAGAAAATAAAATGGTAAAAAGGATGAAGAGGAAAACAAATGTTTTGTAGGTGATATTCTGTTGTAACTAAATAATTAGGAGGAAGAATATATGGGTTTTCTTCCCAACCCTTATACTTCTTCGAAAGGATTTATAAATGGAAATCCCCAGGTATTTCACATTTAGTACAGATTCGAGAAATAGTAGGATCAATAGGTGAAGCCATAGTTTGAATTGAATTTGGTTTGAAAATTAACTAGAGGAAGATAAAAGTTCGTGGATTAAGAAGAACGAGGACTTGAAAAGTTTTAAAAGAAAAGGCTTTATCCAGGGAATGAGAGCGTGGAAAAGGAGAAGTGAGAAAGAAGAAAAGGTTTTGAAGTAGACAGTTTCTTCAATTCAAATAAAATTAGGATGTGTGTGCCGCATAGTTGGTAGGTACAGAGGTATAGGTTAATATGCAGAAGACACATGTGGGATCATTGTAGTTTGAACCTTTTGTTTCAATGGTCTCGTTTATTTTCTTCATATTGTTTTATTTTCAAATTTTGTCTCAAAAATTGCAAAATAAAAAGGGGGAAATGGATGGGAAAATTATGACAAATGATGTGGTAGAAAAATTTGAGGGGTATTGAGATTATTTCGTAAAGCTCCAAAAAATAGTACAGTCAAAGGATACTCATGCCAAAGGATGTTCATACAGAAGGATGAATTCTACCCGAACGACGAGTCTTTCGAGGGACGTCTTCAGAAGGATGTCTTCCGAAGTATATCTCATGAAGGATGTCCGTCAAAGGATTGGTGTTTCGGATGAGTTAAAGTCGGTGTAATTGTTCTATAAGTATTGTAATTTTCCTTGTAATTATGGATTTGGATTTGGAGAGTTAGAATTCTAAAGAGAGAATTAGAGAGATAATTTGAGATTGAGTTCTAAGAAGTAATTTCATTTTCCTAAATAATTCTTGAGTTCTTTAGAATTACTTTGAGGGTTCATAAGTTGTATCAAAATTGATCGAATTGAATTGCAAAAAAAGAGAAGTTTTTTGTTTGTGCTAAAGATTGGTTTTGAAGGAACCAAATGGGGTGATACGATTATTTTTTCCGATCTTAAGATTGGTTTTATATATGGTAGTCCAAGATTGATGAATATTAGAGGGGTCTTTGGTTGTGACATAGGTTAGATAATCACCGCCAATGCTACCACTGTCTTCGATGCAAAAACCATTGAATGTGACAAAAACATCAACAAAGCTGAAGACTTTGTAAACCCCGAGAAATTAGTACCCTTAAAATCCTGAATGGTGCCATTAATTTGAGTTAATTAATTGACAATATTTGTTGAAAAGTGATTTTATCCGGAAATGAATTAATAAAAAAAAATAATATCGGATAGTATTCAGTGCAAAGTACTGCGTTAAAGAATACGCAGAAAATATAGCAAAATTAATTGAGAACTCGAAATAAAGGAATAGTCAAAAACATAACTCGCTCGAGCAAAGTCTCGACGGAATGAATGATAAGAGCGCAATCTGAATAGAACGGATAACGAGAAACATTCTCGAAAAGCCCGTAACCCAAGAAAAGTAAAGATACAATCTAACGAAATGAACGAAGATAGAACGAAAGAAAACTATAGATAGAACGAAGAGATTTAAATGAACAGATGATGATGTACAATGCAACTAAAATTGTGATAGTAACACTGTTAAAAGAATTATTCTCTTCACAAGAAGAAGATAAACAAAATATTTTCAATACAAAGTATATTTAATATAAACAAGGTATTTTGTGATCTACCTTTAATAGTATTTTGATTCCATTATTTATAGTAATATAAATATTACTATTATTATCAGAAATAGGTATTGTTTATAATAATATTATTATTACTATCATTATTATTATTATTATTATTATTATCAATATCAAATTGGTAATACTTATACGTTAAATTAGTACTACTAATAATATGAAC
>WUAT03265399.1:0-11083 GCA_010015005.3 Ulmus americana | reverse complement strand
GAGATAGTGATCTTGTCCCTAGGGGAGGCTATTTCATCTTAATCGCCCACAAATTTAATTATTCTAGTGACAACAATCTTGAATTTAGTGGCTAACAATCCCACTTCCTCAAGATGTCTGCCGCATGTTGTCAAACCTAAGTCTATCACCCGAACAACTGCACTTGAATGCTTACCACTGGCTAGTTATCATTCTTGCCATTTTCAAGCTAAAAGGGTTTAATGAGATAATAGTGGAAATGAGATGCCTTTCCTACTAAAGGAAAACTAGGCCTCAAAGGGAATCTATTCATTTAGAGCGTGGGCACCGAGCAACATCATCCTTGGACTACCAAAGTCTGAGGAAAATTGGAAGAAAGAGCTTGTTATCCTAGAGGGGAAGTGGATAACACGAGGCTCCTGCCAAAGAGCCTCCTCGTATAAATGTTTCTAGACGGTCGGATGGCTCAAAATCCACCTTCAAGAATTTTGAGAAAGAGCTTATTCGAGAGCTAAAAGTGATAGCCAAGCTATCGGCTTGCCATCGTCATTTGCTGGTTCTAATTTCCATTCGGGCAATGAAGAAATGTGGTTACCTTGCTCTGGCCTCAAATGAAAAGAGAGAGAAAGGTCCAAGTCCTTTTTGTACAATTTTCATGAGGCTATCTGGGATTACTCCGGCAAGAACAAGAGGAACGATATAATCTAAAAGGGATTTTTCAAGTCCATATGTATGGTGGCGGAGATTATCTTGAGCGACTAGGTTTTGAAATCATGAAGCAAAAGAAGTTGAGCATGAGGAATCAATGGTGATTCTCGAAGTTAAAGCTTAAAGGCCTTCATACTTAGCATAAAATTTGAGCACTTTGTACTTGAAATATTCTAACCATTAATGTATTTGTTTTTTACAAAACCAACTCGTATAAGAAAGAATCCCTGGATGGAAACAAAGAAAGGTACTAAGAAATCCTCAACAACCCAGACATCTCTTACTACTGGAGTTGGAGAGACTCCCAAGCATCAACCACCCCTCCCAGATACCAAACTCCCATTTGAACCCCAACGTGGCTGAGAGCTCTAAGCCCAAAAATACTAAAGCTCATGTCATCAATCTAGAGGATTCTGAACTTACTCATCTGGGCAAAGGGTTGAGGAAAGAGGCTTCGATCCCGACTGAGGATCTTCATGCCCCATTGGGTAAAAGGTCATTAAAATGAGAATAGTTCGGTATTCTTTTAGTGATGACAAGGAAGAGGAGGAGGAAGCTAAAGTCATCCACCCCCCCCCCTCGAATCAATATTATCGTGGCCAATCATTTTAAGACAGGGAAGGCTTCCAACCGAACAACAGAGGAAGCCTCTTAAGAGTAGGCTGACCCAGATTGGGCCAATCAAGAATAGGAAAGGAAAGCTAAACTGTATGGCAAAGCTCGTGCAGAATAATCAAACCAAAGAATGCCAATTCTCGAAGGACTTTCGAGAGGCTTCTTCCCTCCAACAGCTTTGCCTCGAGGAAACTTTCTCTCAACCGGTTTTGAGTAGCTAAAATAACTGATCTGGGATATAATGATGTTGGGATGTCCCAAGATCGGTTCAAATATTGCCAAAGTATTCATCTTGATCACATCAATGTCATCATAGAGTTCAAAAGTTTTGAGGTAAGTTATTTCTGAATAGGAATATTGCTCGTGTTTCTACACAGTGTTTTTAACACATATTTTTTCTTGTTGCTTTTTACTTTGCTACCTAGGAGGCCAATCTACGAAGGCATTGGTTTGAGGGACGCTACACCCACAAAGTGCAATCATTGAAGGATCTTACTAACTGGGTATGGGAATTGGAAGAGCAAGTTACGCAAGCTCAATAATTCCCAACTGAGGAGAAGAAAGGTCTCAAGGACAAGCTTGCTAAGTCCAAATTAGCCCGTATCTTCCTCCAAATAGAAAGAGATCAGGCTACCACTCGGGCCAAGGATGCTGAGATGAAAGAGAGATTTTGAATAGAGTCCCAGAAGCATGATGTCTAAGTGAAAGAAATAGAACACAAAAGTCATCTCTCTTAGATAAGAGAAAACCAAATTTGAGAGTTCGATAACAACTTTATTTGAGAAGAATACTAAGCTTGATGCTAACATTACCAAACTACAAGATGCTTTCTACGGTTAAAAATAATTAAAAAAAAACCACCAAATATACCTCATGTCTGAGGTCATTCAGAATGCGGAAAAAGATAAGGTTGCCTCTTTCGAATATGGCTTCCCGGTCACTGAAGATCATGTGGATAAATCGAATGTTTGGAATTGAATTGATTGGAAGTCTCTCCAAATCCCTAAGAACATCGACAAGGAGATTCTTGAGTACTTCCTCTAACCTGGGAAGATTAGAGAGCAAATCAAAGAGAGAAATGACAAGCAACCTAAAAATTAAAGAACATACCTGATTATGTCTCTATCCAACAATTTGTTTACATTTATTTTTGTAATATTTAAGAGTTGTTCGGCAACTTTGAATGAGTTTTATTTTGATATATTTATGTTTCCTTGGGAGGTTTTTTGCCATCCCCGAATAACATATGGCAGTCTTTGATCATCGCATGTTTTTCCACTTTACCTTTGTTATATACTAACAACTATTTCTAATATTGCTTAAAAGCAACATGTAAATACTAAACAAGTAAAGGATTTAACTAAGTGTTTGAAGAGGTATAGGGAAACCATCCCAAATAAGCCTTAAATTTATCCTCTTAGGGATGTTTCGATTTATAACTTACAATTGTAACCGGGTGCCGATTAGACGATTTGAAACATAAAACCTTTTATGTGGTTCAGTATTGCATCAAACCTTAAAAGGGGTTTGGTATTTGACCAAGAAAAGAACACTTAAGAGTATTTAAACCAGATAGCATCTTGGGTACTTAGAGAATTTAAACAAGTATTCAACTTAGAAAGAAAGAAAGGAATTTTAAACAATTATTAAACTTTGAAACAAAGAAAGAAAAAATCCTAAGCGGACAATAGTTTAATCAGGCAAAGCTTTTAATCGAACAATAGTTAAATCAAGCAAAGCTTCTAGCTGGACAAGGATTCCTTCCTCCCACTTCATTAAATTATTGGATAGATAACTTGATGAAGTAGAAGACGAATGTCCGAATAAGAAAATAACTAAATAGAAAACACTTGCATTTTAAAGTTCTTGTAATATTGTATGAAAATAAGACTTCATTTATGTAACAAAAGATTACAAAGAAAACTTATTGATAGTACTTCCTTAAATGTTCTGCATTTCAAGATGTGGTAATGGAGTACCATCAAGTTTCACTATTTTATATGAATCGGATAGAACATGCTTTGTTACCTAGTAAAGCTAATCCCAGTTAGGCAAAAATACACCTTGCTTTTGCATGATCTTTTCAAGACCAAATCCAAGACTGGAATTACCGAATCTTGACTCTTGGATTATAAGACTACATAGTAGCCTGCTAGTAGGCCACGATCCGGAGCTGCGCTTTATCCCATTTGATCTCTAACAGATCTAGATTTAAAGATGAACCTTGATCATTGAAGAGGGAACCAAACAAGCTATTTGGAAGAAAAAAAATTCACCAATCTCATCTGACACTACTGCCTCAGTTCCACAAGTTGTCAAAAATGGGGACTCATCAGTAGTGGCTCGATTAGTTTTCTGGATGCCTTGAGCACTCAAGGTAATTCATCCACCCAAACACCCCTAGCCCTGATTATTTTCCTCTCCAAGTTATTTTTATGGTCTGGTTGACTGCTTCCACTTGACCGTTGGACTGTGGATGGGCTACATTGGAGAAGTGTTTGCTAGTGCCCAACTCCGTGCAAAGTTTTCGCAACTTGGTAGAATCAAATTATATTCCATTATTAAAGACTAAATATTGGGGAATCCGAAAATGATAAACAATACCAAACAAAGCTTGTTGTCTGAGCTTTAGTGATCTGGCACAAAGGCTCAACCTCCTCCCACTTTGTATAATAGTCAATGGCCACAATTGCAAACTTTATCTGATATTTCTGAGAAAACACTAGCAAGTGTCGCAAGCCTGGACATATTCCCATGTATCCTTCACCATTTTTGACCAGTAGTACTCTTGCCGAACCGCTTTGTGAAGAAGTGAGCATGGTCTTGAATGGTTCTCACACACCCCTTCATGGATTTATTGAAGTATATACAATCCCCATTTGGAGTTATGCATGTTAACAGGGGCATAACATAACCTTATTTGAATAACTTCCCGAATTTATATGCGTAGTGCGCTACCTAGCGCTTCATTACTCGAGCATGAACCTTGTTCGTAGGAAGCCATCCATTCCTCAAGATATTTATAATCAGGGTCATCCATGTTTCACTTTCATCAATGGTGGTTAACCGATGAGCCATTTATCAAAGAATGTTCCAAGCTTACCACCAGACATGTCGAGTCTATATCAATACCCGAAGCAATTTAGGCAAGTCTGTCTACCTCAGAATTCACTTCATGGGGAATATGAGAGATTTCAAAGGAATTGAAATTAGAAATCAAGTCTTGGAAATATGTAAGTATAAAGTCATGTGGGGTTCTTTGGCTTCAAATAAGCAGTTAATTTGGCTAACTACAACATTGAGTCACAAAAAACGCAATTGATTTCACATCAATATCTTTGGCCACTCGTAGCCCAATTATAAGGGCCTCATTATTGGAAACCGAAAAAATGAACTTGAAAGCCATTGAGATTTGTTCATGGGATGGGCTTTCAAGAACCATCCCAGATCCAAAACCCTTTCGATTCATGGACCCGTCAACAAACATTTGCCAGACAGGGGTATTACAACCAATCTCATCTAAATTCTTCTCGCTTAGGACATATTTCGAACGGGTGAACTCTAGGATAAAATCAGCAACTACCTGAACCTTGATAACTATCTGGGGCTGATACTCAATGTCAAACTCACTCAATCTGATTGACAACATAGCTAATATCCTAGATCATTTCGGATTTTGAAGAATTTTTCTTAGGGGGGCCTTAGTGTGTACAAGAATTGAGTGAGACTAAAAGTACATGCATAGCTTCCGAGTAGTGACCACAAGAGCCAAAGCTATTTAATAGTATCTGGATACCTTGTTTCTTGATCAAGGAGTGCTCAGTTGAGTTAGAACACTGGCAACTCCATATTGGATTCTAGCCAGATGAGAACTGCGATGATGATGGCCTATGACAAGGCTAAATAAATACTCAATGTCTTGCCATTGACCGGCTTGGACAGAAATGGGGCCTTTCCAAGTTAAGTTTTTAACTATTGGAAGGAATGCTCACAATCATGTGTCAAACAAAATCACTAACTTTTTTTGAATTTTTGAAAAAGGGGAGACATCGATCTGTTGTTCAGGCATCAAACCGATTAAGAGCCGCAACACACTCAGTTAGGCACTGGACATATTTGACCTTAACCGGGGACTTCATATCCAGTAAGGCTTGAATCTTCTCTTTGTTAGCCTCTATGCCCTGATTGTGGACCATGAAACCAAGGAACTTTTCAAACGCAACTCCAAATGTGCACTTAATGGGGTTGAGTATAATTCAATACATGTTCAGAACTTGGAAGGCTTCATCCAGATACCGAATATGCTGTTATGCCTAGAGTGACTTTACCAACTTGTCATCCACATAGACTTCCATTGTTTTTCCGAGTAGATGAGCAAACATCTTATTGAGAATATGTTGGTAAGTTTTTCTTGCATTTTTTTAAACCAAGTAGCATTACGTTCTAGCAATACAAACCTTGGCTAGTGATGAACGACATCTTCTCTTGATTATCCGGGTCCATCTGGATCTGGTTGTATTTGGAATAGGCATCCATTAAACTCAGCATTTGGTATCTGATAGTCATGTCAACCAACTGGTCTACACGAGGTAGAGGGAAACTATCCTTTGGACAAGCCTGGTTAAGATCAGTAAAATCAACACACCCTCTAGTTCCCCACTTGCTTTCTAGGCCATCACAAAATTTGCTAACCAATTCAGGTAATAAGCCTCCTGGATACACTTGGAAATTATCATATGGTCAACTTAAGTGTTTATGGCCACGTAATGCTCTAGGTTAAACAACCTTCTCTTATATTTGATTGGACGAGCAATCCGATCAACGTTGAGTTTATAAACTATATTAGAGGGATCAATGTCGAGTATATCATAATGTGAACAGAAAAAGTCACCCTTATGAGCTTAAATAAACTCAATCAACCATGTCCGGAGAAGCTCTGGCAAAATTTTCTCATTTTGAAAAATTTACCAAGCTCATTCAGATTGAATAAAATTTCATCTAACTCCTTTATCAGGACCCCTTTGTTCAAAAGGTTCGTCCTTGGGATCAATACTCCGAAGTGTATGGACCCAGTTATATAGCCATAATCAACCAAACCAACCTCCATCGAATTGTACATTTTGACTAGATTGGTTGGGGCCTCCAGGAGGTGCTTAAATGTATGTGTAGCGAGAAGTGGTTGTTTGGACCAGATATTGGTGGCCATCGAGTACATTTTCTGACAAAGAGCCTGAGCGTCATCGATGATTCCTATTTTGAACGGGGTAGGAAACTTTAACAAAATGTGGTAAGTGCTAGCAACAACCTGGGTATTATATTGGGTAATTCGTTCGATTCTCGTATTGTACATAGACAGGCTATCCACAACAATGAAATCTACTACGACTGTTACGCTACACGAGAGTGTACCAAAAGTAACCCTCAAGGTGATATGTCCGAGTGATTGAACATCGTTGCCTTTGAATCCTTGAAGGGGGTAGATGTGGGGTGCAAAGCTTTGTTCGAAATATCAGTTAGTCTAATGCCCAAGCAAAAAATATTTATGTTGACCTCTTGTTGTCTATTAAGTTTTGTCTCACCAAATGCCTCTCGATCTCTAGATCCACCATTTAGGCATCAAAATGCGGTTGATGAAGCCATTTGGCCTCATCCTCGATGAATGTAATCGGGATCAAAGAGTTTCTAGGATATGACTGGGTAGCTTCTATGAGGTTTACCTATGGATGTACCAAAAAATAGCACAAATAATAATCTTTAATCTCTACGACAATCTTCAAGTTTTTCCATCAAATAATAAGGGATTAGCAAAGAATTAATCAAGAAAGAAATGATAGAAGGAAAGGAGAATGAACACAAGAGAATTTCTCTTGGGTTTGACTTAAATTGTCTACATCCATGTTGAGTCCTTAGACTCTTTGCACTATTAGAATCGTCTTTACAAATCTAGGAATCTTGTGTTTACAATAGTTGAGAGCATCTCTCTCTAGAAAATTACCTCTTTCTCTCTCTCTAAACTATCCAAATGGCCAAGCCCCCCTTACAAATGAGCCCACGTTCTTTTTATATAGTAGAAATCCTTAATATTAATCCTCATTCAAACTTAGTTATTACAAATAAAGACAAATAAAGGCTTAAATTAACTCTTTTCTAGCTGCAGACCTAGACCTTCAAATCCTTCTCCTTTGTGATACAAGCCGAACCTGAAGAAATTTTCTTCTTACTAATCGTAGTCCCAGAAGTTAGCTTTCCAGCCCAAAATAATCAGCTCAATCTAACACCTTTAGCTCAAGATATCCTCAAAATATTGAAACATGTTCAGACAGATTCGAAGGATGCTTAACCATCTTCAAACTTCTACCCTCTTTCTTCACCCTTCGGCCAATTCTGCAACTACTCCTGAAAGATGCCCTGTAAGTGCTTCGGATCTTGCCCTAATAATCCGCACTTTGACCTTCCGAAGGTTGACTGTCATGTGGAGCCTTTGTATATATTTTTCCCATCCAACTTGCATACCAATTGAATCTCAATAGACTTCCTTAAATTAGGCACTCCTTTGAGACGACGTGTGTCCAGGCTTATCTCCCCCGAATATAGCATTGATAACTAGACGGTAGTCTGAAGGCTGACGCGGTATAGTCACATTCAAGCCCATCTAGTTTGGTAACACATTCACTTGCTGGGTAAGGGTTGGCCAGTTAGGAATACATTGAAGAACTTGTTCAGGAGTCATTCGACCACTGATTTGATCAACAAACTATTGTAGACTACCTTCCCATAACAATTTCTCTATGGCATCTCGTAAAGCATAACATGATGATGTCCAGTGAATTAGAGCATTGTGATAGTGGTAGAATTACTCTTGATTTTTACCTAGATTCCTCATAGGTTTTGGAATAGGTATCTTATTCTAGTTATCAACTTAAAAGATACACTCCAAGTTGTTAACCAGTGCGGTATAATCCTTGAACCTCAACCAAGGATGGGAATTTCCCTGATTATCAGGTCGCTTAGGGGACTAACCCCCTGGTCCCCCTGACCAGGCTTGCTCCTCTGGCCACTAGTTGGCATACCACCTTTCCCATATAGTTTATGTGATTGTCATAGCCAATTTTAATCAAACCTGCACTGGTTATACTATTGCGGGGCGTAAATAGGTGGTGGAGTTTGTTGGCTTGGCGAAGATAGAACAATTGATAGATTGGATACTAGATAAGGGTTGATCTTTTCCTTGGTTAAGGTGTTAGTGGTAGCAGTTTTCATCAAAGTTGTAAATATTGGAGTATGTTGTTGACCAAGTAGATAATTATATGGTCGATTAGGATACATGTTAGAAACAAACACCAATTGTCTAGTTTGCTAATAAAAATCTATCGCAATTAAGGTGGCTTGTCTAAAACAACACATATATTCTCTCAAAGGCTCAAGAAACCCTCAACTATTTTTTTGAAAGATCTCAGTAGGTCTCCTAACTAGCTCAGAACTAGAGAATTACGTAATGAACCTTTTTGAAAGTTTAACAAAACTCTTGATCGATCCTATGAAAGATTCACATACCAAGTCCGGGCATGTTGTTTGAGCGTTAAACAGAATAACTTGCACTTGAGTGCAACATGGGCCAGATTAAAATCCATACACATCACATAATTATCTAAATACTCCGTTGGACTAGTAATACCCAAGAACAAACTCGCTAACTTAGGTAATTTTACCTAGTTGGGATTTGATACTGCTTAATAGCCAAACTAAAAATCAATCAACTCGTGGCTATAGCCCCGTGCAAAAACCATATAAGCTGCTGCCAGAACCCTGCCAAATTTTGGTCTATGTAGGCGTTGGAATCCTCAATGGAGCGAGTTCTCATAATTGGAATAGGCAGGTTTCCCAGGAGAACTGTTGTCTAAATTGCCAGTTGAATGAGAGGTACTTGTTAATTGTTAATGACAGGGGTAAATACATGATAGGTTGTCTGAGTAGCCATCCCAAACTATCTTCTCTGCGAAATAAATGCTTTCGCAGTGTGAACTCCTGAATGAGTCTTTGATGTGGCCTCATCCTCATCCTATGTACGTTGTTTGTTATTGATGTTATTGCACTGGTCTTGCTGTGTTTCCACTGGACATGATTGGCTTATCTAGTCTCGTACATGGTGCTTGCTAGAAGTAGTGTTACCTACTTGGCTATGGGCAAATGTGTACTGGGCGGGACAGGATCAACTGGCCGAACATCGCTCCAGATGGATCTTGAGTGGTAAATGAATAACTTGACGTGGATCATGCATGTTGTTGTTCAATCGGTGGTACCACTTCTTGAGTGGTAAATAGGGCCAAAAGACTTTAAAGATAACTTTCAAAGAACGTTACATGTTTTGGCTGGCTTGTTTATCCAACTTCCTATTGTTGCTGGCATCGAGTAGACTTCTTATGGGTTCGATGTGGTTGTCTAGCTTGAGTATCAGTTTGAAGTAGATTCAAATTTAGCTAACTAGTTGCAGTTATGAATTGGCTGTTAGAATTTGAGTCATAGTTTTAGATACATTTGATGTATTCACAATATTTTGATTATGTAATAAAGATTTTTATTTTGTGGCTTTTAAATAGTATCCTATTTATATTCATTTTTTGAATATATTTAAGTAAACTTGTTTTCCTAAACTATATAATGAAATACCTTGAGTTGGACACATGAGGCTTTCATATGTGGAAAGATCCAATGTAAAGAATATAGTTTAAATACGTGGTCCACAACCGATGGAATAAAATTAGACGCTTTATTCTTGTTAAGGTTGTTATGTGTCTATAACCATCGGGGATAGCTTATCTTGGTTGTCGGAGTTAAACTCCTAGATGGATTCATTGGTGTATGTCCTAGTGGTGGATAAACATTGGGCCAGGCCTAAAATGTAATTGATTTAACACATTTGTTTGACTTAATCAATTCATTTTAATAATCATAGATATGTAGTCAATCTTAATCTTGAAATGTAATTATGTCTTTGTTTTTGCAACTTGTGTCTTTTGATATATCAAGGATGTAACTTCGAAGAGATGAGGTTTGACATACTCGTATGTAGGAAGCATGACTTGTAAATGATAAAGTGTGATTCAAAGATACGGAATCCATGGCTCTACTTAGAGTTAAGGTTATCCTCTTAAGGAATCAATCAGGTTAACGAAAATCAAATGAGCTCAACCACTTGAGCATGTGTTGTTCAAGTGGTATTTTTGTTTATTCGTAAATAGGGATTTTCTGTTATAGAATGACTGAACTTAAGATAAAAGTGATCGATGAGATTAAACGAACTTGATCTCGAGTCAATGCGGATAACACATTGGGATGATACATGAATGATTGATCATGGACAATAGATTTTAGTTCTTTCGTAATTACGGTATATGATCAAGAGTTTAACTTCGGGTTTTTAGTGGAGTAATTCCGAAGTAAATAATCAATTAGGAAATTGGCTTGGAGTCAATTTATCGATGATTGTTGGAGTTTGATTATATATGTCTAGCGGGTCTCTTTGCTAGCTCAAATAACCTCAACCAATACTTAGTATGGAAGTTCTAAGTCAACTGGATAACTGTGTGGGTTAACCGGACGACTAGATGAACAAAGGGCTCAAGGAATTTGTCTCTGTCGAGTTCCAAGCGCTCGGATGTGCGGAAAGCGGCGTACATAATTTCGAATTCCAGCCAACTATACTGCATTATATTTATGGTTTATTTGTATTTTTAATGCAGATAATTTTAATATAATTATATATATTTATTAGATAATGGTT
>WUAT03265288.1:0-11083 GCA_010015005.3 Ulmus americana | reverse complement strand
ATGATTAAAAAAACCTTAACTTATATCACAGCATCAAATTTTAATATAAATGAAAGATTGAGGTTTATGGAAGAATATTGTCTACCTGGGCTTTACTGGCATGGATCAATTTGTTCAATCTTTATATTAGCTGTAACTTTCCTCTACTGATAGTCCATTTTAAAAATACGAAAACATGTAATGCACATGCACATGTATGTATCTCGTCGTACAATTTTTTTTTCTCTCATAAATCTTCCATGATAATACGTCTCACTTGTTTTAATTAGCTTGCAGCCAGTGTTGCGTCAAAAGCTTACAAAAGCTTTAAAAAGATATTGTAACATAAAAACAAAGTACCAAAAGATAAATTTATATTCATCGTATCAAGTTCAAAATGAAGCCACAGGTTTGGCTCAAATGCATACAACTATTGCCTAGGATGCAACCTTTTGACGATTTTTCTATTAAGACTCTGTATCTAACGAAACCCTGTAAGGAGAAGTTGGACTGCTTCGGCTATATAAGAAACCATATGAGTATTTAGAAGACTTAAATGATGAATCTGAAGAAAATATCAGGAGTTTACAGACAAATTGATACCTGGCTGTATAGGAGATTTGTATCTTTTTTGTGAAATGTTTTAGCAGTAAATCAGCAAATACCTTCTCTAAGTACATCAGTAAATACCGTAAACCTGCAGCCCCAAAGATTGTATGAATCAAGTACAGCTTTAACAAGATTCAAAACATTCATAACAATATTGCACTCAGATAAAAAAGCCAAGAAAACTACAAGAGTAAAATGCATGCTAAAAGAACAAAGGAGAAGAAAGATTTAGGTCCAACTTAAGGAAACCTTAAACCATGTTTATGAGGAAGTTGATTTAAAAGATCACAATAAATGAAAGCTATAAGCATCTCGAGCCATTAAAAAGGAAAAAACAATAAAGAAAAAAAATACGTATCAAGAGGAAAGGTGCCCAAAGTTAAAACCAAATGAAAGCCATGTGGTTGTCAAAACCATCAAGACCGAAACAATAATAAATCCCCAAAAAAAACTTGTTAAATGGAGAGGTTTTCAAGTATACACATAATCTGGCTACATAACTCTACTGTATCATGAACCTTCATTTCTCATATCAATATATACAATTGAAATGAACAAATGGCTCAGGCTTTGATTTGGGAGCAGATTTTGCCACTTCTGGGACACCAAAAGCATTCCATAATTTCGGTGTTTCATCCGCAGCAGCCGAAGCAACTGTGCAACCATCTGGGCTCAGAAAAAATATTAAAAACATGAGAACATTCAGAACAGGTAGTCAAGACACACACACAGAGAAAACCAAGGATGAGAACAGAAAGTACATTGCAAAAGTTTAAACTGATCCATATAATACCTATGCCATGGAAATAACTCAAGAGGTATGGCCAGTGAGCTCTGCCATTTTAACCATGGAAGGATATTTCCAAAGTGTGAGCTGGTTCTGAGTAAACCCATGTGTGCTAAGCAGCTTCTCTTGCTCATTTTTGTTGCACAGTAATACACAAACCTGAAAGCCAGTGTCGACAGAGTTGAGGCGTGCACCTGTGTGAGTGTTCCAAAAATTTATGCAGCGATCTCCTCCACCTCCACCAGATACCAACAGATTGCTTTGGAAAGGACACCAAGCAGAGGCTTTCACGCAGAGGTGTGCTCTTCAAGCCTGTGAAGCCACTGGGTAGCAGAATTTGAAGATGAGATTGATCTGTGCCATATGTGTAGGAGGTTATCATTTCCTCCACTCACTAACTGCTGGCCTGAGGGTGACCGGTTAAGCCCACAAACCTCTTGTTGATGCCCTCTATAGGTCTCAACGATGTGTGTTCTAACTCTTACATCATTGTTGACAATCCGACCTTCCATTCCTCCAGTTGTGAGAACGTGATTGTTCCACAGCAGTGAGCCTACTTGCAGTCTATGGCCACCTCTCAAAGTTCTGAACTGACAAACAATATTAGCATAACAACAATCATTAGCACAATTGGCTCTAGAAAATAAATTAAACAAAATGAAATCCTCAAAGAGACTTCTGAATTGAATCCCATAACTGTCTATTAGCAACGAACCAACGAACCTGTCTATTAGCAACTGAATCCCATAACTGAACTTCTGAATTGTTCAGACCAATGGCAATGTGCCTTCCATCTGGAGCCCAAGAAACACTAGTAACAGAGCCATTTTCATCATCGATGGTGGTAAGTTCTGAACTGGAACCATTTGTAGCATCCCACAGATATACCGTGTTTCCAAGAGCAATTACTACAAAATTGGAACTGCCCCAATCTAAAAGATTAAGATAGTAATTATCCACAACGTCAGGAACATCCAAAGTCCATTCTGGATTCTGCACATAATCAAACAAGTTAATTAGAATTGTAATGGCCAAACTTTAAGCAATCCTAAATGCAACGTTTGGTATATATCTTTCTAGTACATAGCATGAAGAGAATCACATTAATAAATCACAAGGGTCATTCAAAAACATTTCAAATTCTGAAAAAAAAAAAAAAAAAAGACTTGAGAGATAAACAAACAAAACAAAACATTCTGAAATTTCAATAATCAAGAACAAAATCACCAAGTTTGTATTCTGAAATTTAAACAATCAAGGACACATAAGTTCTAGCAAAAGAAAAAAAAATTACATTTTCCCTGGAATTCTTCCTGGATGTTCTTGAAGAGGGAACCTCGACTGTGTCTTCAAGATTATATTAACAAAAATAAAAATAAAAACAATTCCTGAAAACAAGAAGAACAAAGAAACACAAGACTTGGTATCTGAGAGAATAGAAATGCAAAACATTTGCAATCCAAAGGATTACTGTAAAATTAATTACAACTGAAACTTCACGATTTCTATTATAAAAATTCAAATTATAACAGAATTTATTACAGACTGCTACAAAGAAACAAGGGGTTAGAAAACTGGTTCTTGAAACTTGTTGGGGGGAACTGGGTTTCCACCATAGAAAAGTGGCCCACACTGTCGTGAACTTGCAAAAGAAAAAACGGAAGGTGTACCTGCAACAGTTAAAATGAACATATGTGTCTTTAATTCATATAACATGAATATATATACATGTTTCAAAACAAACCCGAAATATAGGTGGTGAAACCAAACTAGGGAGGGAGACAAAACTAGAATAAGCATGCATATAATTAGGATTTTTTTTTTTTTTTCTTTTTTTTTGCATAAGGTGGTCTGACCTAGGGGGAAAAGCATCACATTTCGATCATATGCTGAAAAACCCCAGGCACCATCCAATATTATTAAATAAAAATAAAAATATAACAAAAGTCAATAAAGAGAAATGGAAAAAACAGTGGCTCACAGGCCCGAAAAAAGGTTCGCAGACCAAAAACAACTCAAACAAGAGGCACGCAGGCCTTGGAACCAAAAAAAAAAAAAACCTGAACTCATCTGAAATGATAAAGTGCCGCCCTACAAAGTTAGTGTGAGCCACCAATTTTTGGAATTAAAGATACCGCATGAGAAGCAAGAGCATCCACAACCTGATTACCATCCTGAAAGATGTGTGAAACCTAAAATTCCATTTTGTCATTCTCTATGGAACGTTATAGGAACGAAGAAGCAATAGGTTCACCACAAAAGTCAAATCACTTTCTAGCCATAAATGCCAATTAAACTTCCAAGCAAACTCAAACGCATGAATAACAAAAAGCTCTGCCTAGTAAGCAAAAACATTCTTCAAAGGAATAGCAAAACAGCCCTTTACAAAAGGCCTACAAGTCCTAAATACACCCCTACAACCACCATCACCCGAAACTCCCATTGAGGCACCATCGGTGTTAACTTTGATCCAACCCTGCAGAGGAGGATGCCAATGAATAGGTCTAATAGACGGCGCTTTTGAAGGTCTGCCAGCAATCTTGAAAGCTCTCAAAATTATCAAAGCTGTTCGTATGCATATATATGCAGATATATACACATAAAAATTAGTTAATAAATATAACAAAGATGTCTATTTCTTTACTTTCAGAAACAAAGTATTCTGCAATTCATCAAAAGAGACTTTAAAATTAAGCCAAAATCATGTAACACAAGAATTTATCCCAAACTAGGTAGGGAAAGAGTAAGCACATGCATCAATTTGTCTTACCTGAAACAATGTAAAATCTAAAATTCATAGGGTCTAGGTATCGCTGCAGTAAACCAAGATCATGGCTGGACTCCGAGGGTATGTGCACATTGAGTAGAGCATACAAATTAAATTATTCAACAAGTTTAATTGCATTCTTGTTAACTATATATCATCACTTGGATTGTGAGTAGAAGTCAAGCCACGAATGAGTTGAAGACAAAGCAAGAGTGACTAACAAGAATTCTAAAATAAAAAAGACAGATTAAAAAATTGCATCATCTAAAAAAATTAACAAATACAATGTTGTATTCTTGCTTCATATAATGAGTTTGGGGGAAACAAAGGCCCCAGATTTACCAATCTTTCCCACTATTGCAAAACTTCCAAAGAAAACGATCTACAAAATGACATAATGTAGCCTCTTAAATCCTCTTTGAAAGGACAGCCAAACTATTTCTTAGATATACATGACCACAAAAGTATTATAAAAAAAAAACCCTTACCCTATATCACCACATCAAATTTTAATATAAATGAAAAAATTTGAGGTTTAAGCAATAATTTAGTCTACCTGGCTATACAAGAAGACTTTAGATGATTTTTCAATTAAGACTGTATCTAGCAAAACCCTGCAAGGAAAAAGTTGGATGCTTCAGCTATATAAGAAACCATATGAGTATTTAAAATACTTAAATGATGCATTCTAAAGATTCATACTAATTGATACCTGGCTGTATAGGAGATTTGTATCTTTTTGGTGAAATATTTTAGCAGTAAATCAGCAAATACCTTCCCCAAGTACATCAGTAAATACCGTAAACCTGCAGCCCCAATGATTGTATCAATCAAATACAGCTTTAACAAGATTCATAACAATATTGCACTCAGAATAAAAACGCCAAGAAAACTACAAGAAAAAAATGCATGCTTAAAGATCAAAGGAGAAGAAAGATTTAGGTCCAACTTAAGGAAACGATGTTTTACTAAGCAACTAACTTTATAAGGTAAGAAATGGCTTCATAACTCCACTGCATCATAAACCTTCATTTCTCAGATCAACGAATACAATTGAAACGAGCAAATGGCTCAGGCTTTGATTTGGAGGCAGATTTCGCCACTTCTGGGACACCAAAAACATTCCAGAATTTCAGTGTTTCATCCGCAGCAGCCGAAGCAACTGTGAAACCGTCTGGGCTCTGAAAAATATTAAAAAGATGAGAACATTTAGAACAGGTTTCAGGACACGCACAGAAAATCAAGGATTAGAACAGAAAGTACATTGCAAAAGTTTAAACTGATCCACATGGTACCTGTGCCATGGAAATAACTCTAGAGGTATGGCCAGTGAGCTCTGCCATTTTAACCATGGAAGGATATTTCCAAAGAGTGAGCTGGTTCTGAGTAAACCCATGTGCGCTAAGCAGCTCTCGCTCATTGTTGTTCCACAGTAATGCACAAACCTGAGAGCCAGTGTCAACAGAGTTGAGGCGTGCACCCGTGTGAGTGTTCCAAAATTTTATGCAGCGATCACCTCCACCTCCACCAGATGCCAACAGATTGCTTTGGAAAGGACACCAAGCAAGGGCTTTCACAGCAGAGGTGTGCTCTTCAAGCCTGTGAAGCCACTGGGTAGCAGAATTTGAAGATGAGATTGATCTGTCCCATATGTGTAGGAGGTTATCATTTCCTCCACTCGCTAACTGCTGGCCTGAGGGTGACCATTTAAGCCCGCAAACCTCTTGTTGATGCCCTCTATAGGTCTCAACGATGTGTTTTCTAAGTCTTACATCATTGTTGACAATCCGACCTTCCATTCCTCCTGTTGTGAGAATGTGATTGTTCCACGCCAGTGAGCCTACTCGCTGTCTATGGCCACCTCTCAAAGTTCTCAACTGAAGGACAATATTAGCATAACAACAATCATTAGCACAATTGCTCTAGAAAATAAATTAAACAAAACGAAATCCTCAAAGAGACCAAAAAGAAGATGAACCAACGAACCTTTCTATTAGAAAGTGAATCCCATAACTGAACTTCTGAATTGTTCAGGCCAATGGCAATGTGCCTTCCATCCGGAGCCCAAGAAACACTAGTAACAGGGCCATTTTCATCATCCATGGTGGCAAGTTCTGAAGTGGAACCATTTGTAGCATCCCACAGATATATCGTGTTTCCAAGAGCGATTGCTAGAATGTTGGAACTTCCCCAATCTAAAAGATTAAGGTAGTAATCATCCACAAGGTCAGGAGCATCCAAAGTCCGCTCGGAATTCTGCACATAATCAAACAAGCTAATTAGATATGAAATGGCCAAACTTTAAACAACGTTACGCCTTAATGCAAAGTTTGGAGTGAAAAGAAGATCAAAATTGCACAAGAAACCACCTGAGGAATGTTTCGCCGGGGCTTTTTGGGTTTGTCCTGTGGCATGGAAGAAAACTCGTACCGGAACAGCTCCACTGGCTCAGGAGGCTTGTTCTTGAAAGCTAAAATCCTACCCCGGTTCATGTTGAAGGTCTCATCCAGTAACTTCCTGTAGGCAGCTCTTGACGGGGAGAAGCTTGAAGCTGGATTTTCCTTACTTTTCCTTCCTTCAGTCAGCATATAGTGTGCATAATCAAAATCCATTGCAGATCGGTTTGGTATAAATCTGTCTAGCTGATAGCATAAAGAGAATCACATTAATAAATCACAATAAGGGTCATTTTCAAAACATTTGAATCTTAAATATCAAAAGAAGAAAAAAAAAATAACAAAGCCTTCAAAGTCGATAAGAATACAGCCCACATTGAAAGAGAAACAAAACAAAACTTTCTGAATTTCAACAACAAGAACAAAAACCCCACATTGAGAGAGAAAAGAAACAAAGCTTTCTGAAATTTCAACAATCAAGAACAAAAACCCCACATTGAGAGAGAAACGAAACAGAACTTTCTGAAATTTGAACAATCAAGAACAAAAACCCACGTTGAGATAGAAACGAAGCAAAATTTTCTGAAATTTCAACAATCAAGAAAAAAAGAAGAAAAAAAAAAACCTACATTGAGAGAGAAAAACAAAATCCCCAAATTGTGGTTAAAGGAAAAAAGATATTCTGAAATTTAAACAATCAAGAACAAAATTCCCCAAATTTTAGAATAATAAAATTAAACAAAAAAAAAAAACATACATTTTCCCTGGAATTCTTTCTGGGAATAAACTGTTCTTGAAGAGGGAACCGAGATTGCGTCTTCAAGATTGATGAAGAATTCATCGATCCTGCATCCATAACTTCACAAAAATATAGACAAAAAAAAAAAAAAAATATTAACGAAAACAAACAAATCCTGAAAACGAAAAGAACAAAAACGCAAGCCTGAGAAACAGAGTTGGTTTCTAAGCGTCGAGAATGGCGTTGTTGATCAGTGGACGTCTGCAAAGAAAGGCGTTCCGAGAGAGAGAGAGAGAGCTTGTATTGGTGATTTGAGAAGAATCGATGGATTATATACTTCGATTGAGATTTGGATTATTAGAATTTTCAGAGAGAAGATTGGAAGAAACAGAGATTTGTTTTCTATTTGCTTTGATATCTTGGGTAAGAAATCTGAATACTTCGGATACTTATAGAAAATGCAACGGCTATTTTTTTATTGGGCTTTTTCATTTTCGTACCCACATTTATAATAATCTCAATAGTACCCTTACAGTTGAGTTTATTAGAATTTGATACGTAATCAAGGGTTTTTTTTTTTTTTCCTGACTTGATGCCTGATGCAATTTTAATGACTAAAATACCCTTCTTAAATTTATTTTATATCAAATAAAAAAATTAATAAAATAATATTTAAAAAAAAAAAAAAATGAAACTAAAAACACCCTCTGCGATGTACTGATGTGTCACATGTGCGATGGTGCCCCTCACCACCACCCCGTGCCGAACCATCTAGCATCGTTGGGCACCCTTTCCGCCAGCAACACCTTGTCAGAAAAATCAAAAACCTATCATATTCAAACCAACCAAACCCAAATATATTCACGATAAAACAACATTTATACGTCTACCTTTTGGTAAAATAAGAGTGACACTCACCTAAAAACTATTAACATCAACACTCTAATGACTTTAATATAATTAAACTCTATTAATTTTGAAAATGAAAAGACTTAAACGCACACATAAAGAATGAATGTAATAGAAAATTAAAATTAATTCATTAATAATTTTTTTTAGATATTGTTAAAGCTATTTTTTAAAGTGAATGGTTTATTTTTCTCTAGACTTTCTAAGGCTTTCTCTCTTGAATGAGTTTTCTGGTTTGATAGGGGATGCAGGGCAGCCGCTGCTGGTTAGGACGTAACCTACGCATTCTGTTGTCGTGGCTATCGTCTTGGCCGAGGAGGTAGGCTGACTTTGGAGATTGCAGAGGGGAGCGAGGAGGCGAGGCGGGAGATTTCTGAAATCGTCGAGGGCTGGATCTGACTGGGATGATACTGGTTCTAGATTTTTGGCTTGTGGGTGGGCCGAATCTGATGGTTTGGTTAATGGGTGTACCGGCTTAGGGGCTAGATTCTTTGCTGGAACTGTGGCTATGGCACGGACAGAGACATACGCCGGAGTAGGGGCTATTGGGAATGGAGGGGGTAGAGAAGCCTGTTTCTTCGAAGCAAGCGTTAAAGCACAGTAAACCAACGACGGGTGGAAAAAGCACGACTACTTTTGGCAGGAGAATGGGAAGATGAACCGGGACAAAGCTATTTTCCGGGAGGTAGTTCTGGTGATCAAGCAAGCGCCAGTAACAGAGCAGCAAGGTACAGTTAGCGAGACAACGATTTCAGCTTATGAAGGTGCAGTTATTGATACATCAGTTTCAACTCATCAAGGTGCAGTTATTGAGACTATGGTTTCAGCTCATCAAGGTGCAATTAATGAAACATTGTTTCAGCTCATTAAGGTGCAGTTAATGAGACAACAGTTTCTGCTCATTAAGGTGTAGTTATTGAGTTAGTAGGTTTGTGGGGTTTTGGCCAGCGGCACACAGGGTTTTGACGGGTGGGTAGATCATTGATGGTTTCTACAATCTTCTTTATCGTTTCTTTGTTGATATCCGTTGTTTTAATTTGTGTTTTGTTTGATATGTGTTGTTTATGTTTATGTTGTGTGGGTGTTTATGTCTGCACAATAAGTTCCCTAGACTATTTTTAGGTTGAGAGTTTTCTCACCGGATCTTTATAGATTGTGTTTTTTTCCCAAGACCTATTTCAATGGTCTTTGGGTGTTGCATGTCCGCATACATCGATTTTTGTAACTTATTCTCATATGCACAAATTTCAAACTTGATCAGATAAGATCATCCACATGAAGATTAGGGTTGGAAAGAGCCAAATGAGTGCTCAAATTATGTGCACGTTTATGGTGGTTCTCTGAGATTTCATCCTAGATGGAGACCCCAATACACGACAAATCTTTCTGATTATCATTGGACCCAAGTAGTTATCCATCTTGAACGGTTTTGAGGTTGTTGGTATGGGGAACATATTTTTTTTGTGTCTTTTTTCTATTTTTTGCAATTGTACTATATACGTTGTTCAATATTTAATGAAATTACTTTACCTTTCAAAAAAAAAAAAAGTAAATGGTTTATATGTATAAAAAAAATATATAGAAAGAAAAAACTTGAATTGTTTATCCCGTTAAAAAATAAAAAAAATAAAAAAAGAAGAAAAAAACTTGAATTGTTTATTTTTATAATGTGATAGAAAGTTAAATCATTTAACTATTATTATTATTTAGAAGCATATTAGTTAAAAAAAAAAAAAACCCTAGATCTAGTACTTAATCTTAATGAAGAAAATGAATGAAGTAAAGAAAATAAATTTTTTAAAGATTGTCTTCATCAAATTTCTCAAAAATAATAATAATAATTTGTTATTTCATTAGTAAAAAAAAAAAATTTGTTATTTTAAAAAATAATAATAATTTATTCTTCAAATAGCAATATATATATATATATATATATATATACTTTAATAAATAAACTTTTAAAAATTAAAAAAAAAATGATGAAATTATAACATTAAAAATTTAGAGGGTCAAGTTATCTTTTTTCTATTTTGAGGATAATATTGATATATATTTGAAAATTAAATGTCAATATCATTTATTTTGGTATATAAACTAGTTTTGGGAACGTGCCCAAGGCACGTACTGTTAATATTAAAAAATATTAAAAACTAAAATTACAAGAATTCCATTAAGAGCACCTTACACATTTCGATAACCAAGGGTGGGGCACTACCAAATTGGGGATTCTCAACAATCACATCAAAATGATTTTTAATGAGCTGCTAAATATTAACAAATTAATCAAGAAAACAAGACTTAATTGATTTTCTAATGTAATAATTCTTCAAAATTCAAGACTTACAATCCCCTTATGATTTCCACATTTCATGAGACTTTCAGTAAGTCCGTGATATCAAATCATGCACAGGAATTAACTATCTGAATTGGCTGCACTAATTTATGCACAACCATTGGACAATTGTTAGCCATGCCAAATTAATATAATAGCAAAGGTGAAAATGAGAGAGATCAGAAGATCACTTTGTTGTTGAAGTTCCATCTATCTCTTGCACGGACAAAATCCTCTTCATTGCCCACTTTCAACTAATATAACAAAAGGCACAATTCAGTATTCTCATTCACATAAAGAAACAAATTCCAATTTAACTCTTGATAAACCTACAAGTCATAAGCTTGTTTTTATCAGTGTCTTTTAGAATAAATAGAATTCAATTTTGCTCCAAATCCACAACACTACCAACAATTTAAAGTATGATAGTTTATTGCTTATGACAAATTTAGGAAGCGTTATACATAATGAACTGTAAAAAGTAGTGTGATATACCTAGTGATATGATGGTGCATGATATCAATGTACCAATAGCACCAAACATCATGATAGTAATGAAGTTCTT
>WUAT03265177.1:0-11084 GCA_010015005.3 Ulmus americana | reverse complement strand
AACAAAATCTGCAACTACCTAACCCTTGATTGCTGTCCTGGGTCTATACTGGATGTTGAATTCCCCAAACTCTATAAACCACTTTGTTAATCTACCTAATGATTCTGGACTTTGCCAGAGGGGTGCCTTAGTCAGGACCTCCACAGAAAGAGATTGGAAGTAAGGGCGCAACTTCCTGGCTGCCATTACTAGTGCCAAACATATTTTTCAGCTTTGCTATAACTTGTTTCTTCCTCAAGAAGCGCCTTACTCGCATAGTAGATGGGGAGTTCTCTCACTTCTTCTGAACACATAAGAACTACATTGACCACCACTTCCAACACTACCAGGTACAGGAGCAATTTCTCCCCACTTCTGGGCTTGGATAGAAGTGGTGCCTGCCCCAGGTAATCTTTTGATTCCTGAAACGTGGCCTCACATTCATCTGTTTTAGAGAAATATGCCCCCTTCTTTAGTGTTTTGAAGAATGGAGCACATCGATCTGTGGCTCTAACCACAAACTGATTCAGTGTGGCTACACATCTTGTAAGTTTTTTTCACTTCTTTTACTTTGACTGGTGATTTCATCTCCAAAATCGCTTTGATGGTTTTTGGACTTGCCCCTATTCCTCTATTGTGTACCATGAAACCCAGAAACTTCCCAGATGAAACCCCGAATGCACATTTATTCAGATTCAGCTTCATTTGATGTTTTCTCAAAATCTGAAAAGCTTCCTCCAAATACTTGACGTGTTGTTCTGCTTACAAGCTTTTTACTAACATATCGTCCACATAAACCTCTATAGTTTTGCCGAGCAGGTCAGTGAACATCTTATTTACCAACCTCTAGTACGTGACACCTGCGTTCTTCAACCTAAAAGCCATAACGTTGTAGCAATAGAGGCCCTAGTTCATAATGAAAGTTGTATCTCGTAATCTGGTTCATACATCTGAATCTGATTGTACCCAAAATATGCATCCATGAAGGTCAGAAGCTGATGACCCTTAGTGGCATCCACTAGCTGGTTAATCTTGGGAAGTGGGAAACTATTTTTCGGACATGCCTTATTCAGGTTAGTGAAGTCAGTACACATTCATTACTTCCCATTTGCCTTTTTTACCATTACCTCATTTGCAATCCATTTTGGGTAGTGCACCTCCCAAATCACACTAGATGACTTCAGCTTTTCTACCTCCTCATTAATTGTTGCATACCTTTCAGGATTAAAGGCACGCCTCTTTTGTTTCACTGGGTGAGCCTTAGGATCCGCATTCAACCTATGCATTATGATCAATGTGTTGATTCTAGGCATTTCCTGGTGAGTCCACGCAAAGTCCTCTTTTTGTATTTTTAAGAATGATGTTAATTGCTCCTTATGTTCTGAAGTCAACAACTAACATGCCGTCCATTTCCTAGTGAGTCCATGCAAAGTCCTCTAGGTCGATGCATTCTTCCTCCAATTGCTCCACTAGAGATCCCCTCTGCTCAAAGGTTTCATCTCTTGGATCCAGACCTCCCAAAGTAATTGCTCTAGTTAGGAATCAGTAATCCGACTCCAGCATCCCTACTAACATGCCGTCCACTTCCATCCTGTTCCTGAGTAGCAGGTCTCTTTGGTAACCTGGCCCGTACTTCCATAGACCTAATAACATTTTTCTATGTTCTAAATTTGGTGGCCAGTTCGTAACACTCTCTTGAAAACCCCAACCCCCCCCCCCCCCCCCCCCCCCCGAAATAGCTCCAGTCGGCATCAATACCCACCTCGAAACAACCGTGAGCCCGTCGTGCATTGTTGAAGATATTGTGGCCAACATTAATGCGACACGTGAGGAAGAAATCACTGGCCAAGGCAAGGGGAAAGAAGGCCAAACCCAAGCTGGTCTTCTAGTAAGTTTCGCCCTAGAAAAAATTGAATATTTATGATTTTATTTTGTTGTTGTTGTTGTTGTTGTTGAAATTGTTGCTTCTAGGGTTTAGATTTTCTTGGGTTTAGTTTAAATTTTCTTTATGGTTTGTTTAATGGCGTATTCCGGCCAATTGAATTAGATGGGTAGGAGCTTATCAGGGAAGATGAGCTTTTCAGGCTGGAAAGGTTGCACTCTTTTCTGCAGCAATCTCGCTATTGAATCACGAGGGCATTCGAGCGGAGTTGTGATGACTCCTTAAGAGTGCGACTCCATGACTGTAGTGTGACTAAATCGGCCCGACTCATACGAAGACCAACTGATAAGTCGGTGGCACGACTACCATTAAGTCATTCTATTCCATGGCAGTCGCGCCGCCAACTTATCAGTTGACCTTACTCTAAATGAACAATTGCCCAATTTTACAAAGCACAACTACCTATTCATTTGAGCATCTGCCCAGTAGATGCTTCTTGCAGACTTCTAATAAATCATGGCTTGCACCATCAATTAAGCAATCACGCCTATGACTCCTCAATCGCTCTATGTAAACCAGTCTTGATTAGTTAGTCAGTCTAGCTGACCGAGTAGTCGGTCTGTATCATTTTTATTTTATTTTTTGGTTTTTTCAATGTTTCTTCCATTGTTTATCTATGTTTTTTTTGTAATATTTTTTTTTGTGTAACAATTCCACGTATACATAAGGAGTGAGTTGCCCCAGCTCCGGCAGCTTACAACATACCTTGATTTCTCTATATACATGGATAAAGATAAATTCCTGGTGAAGATAACAATGAAGCAACAAATGAGAATTTTGGGTGAGATCAAGGATAATCTTGAGGAGTGGGAGTTGGAGAGTTTTAGGACCTCTTGCATTGGGCATTTCCTCAACTTGGATAGGGAATGGACTAAAGGGGGAAAACATGCAAAACGAAATACATTTGTTGGCCAATATGTGCACTTTATCATGCTTAGACGCATGATAATCTTGAAAAAGAAAGAATTGTGGTTTTTAGTGGAAGATAAACCAACTAGGTTTTCCATCCAGGAGTTTGATTTGGTAAGCGATTTGCGATGCTCTGAAAGACCTGAAATTTCTAAAGAGGAGTCACTTAAATGGAATAAGTAACTCCATGATGAATACTTCGGAGGTAATAAGCAGATAAAACTTGATAACTTGGCTAAGGTCTTTAAGAAGATTAGTGAAAAGAATTAGGCCAATAAGAAGGCCGAACCAGCCCAAAAGAAGGAATGGAAGGAAAAAAAGAACGCTGACCCACAACAGAAGAAAGGGCAAAGAGGGGACCGTGTAAATGTCACCCTTGTATATTTCCTGGAGGGTATACTGCTTAGTGCCGATGCAAAGAAAAATTGCTCGGACTACTATATGAGCATGGTCAATAATCTCATTGTGTTCAATTTATATTCATGGGGCCAGGATGTTTTCGACACCACATTTGATAGTTGTGGTCGAAGAACCTTGTGTCCAAGTATCAAGATTGGCTAAAAAAGCCAGCCGAGAAGCAACTGCTAGCCATTAAGGAGACGTACACACTTATGGGCTTTTCATTTTAATTTCAGGTTAGCGATAATTGTTTTTTGTTAATAACTGTTTATTGTTGATGATTAATGATTGGAATGAACTGTTTACTAATGCAAATGTGGGCGTTTGAAGCCATCCCCTTCTTGGGCAACATTTGTGCACGTAGGGCTGAGAGAATGAGATTCTCACGATGCCTGAATTGGAGTTGCAAAGAGAATGTGCCATTGGAGAAGATCAAAAATGCTTCTTTGGAGAACAAGGTATGTATATTTCGGAAATTAGTAACATTTTTTTTTTGCTTTTTTTTTTGTTGTGATTAGTTAAACGTGAATTGTTTAATTTACAAGTTGTCGTACATTCCATCTTGCATCCTTCAAGAGAGGAGTTGGCGATGCCTTACATGAAGGGTCTTGTCATTATAGGTGACGTTCAAGATGACGTCATCAGAGTTTTGACAAGATTACTAGAAATAGGGATTGAGTTCTAGTATGACAACCCTCACTTGTGGGTGGTTGTAAGAGAGACTCACCAAGAGGCTCCCATAGATGAACAATCAATACCTGAGACTTAATGACCTCTTGATGGTGCATTACCCAAAATGGAGATGAGATTGAGAAGGTATATCGATAAGGTGGGTCGGGAGGTTGAGTCGAGGCTAAAGTAACATTTTGAGGAGCTTTTGGCAGAGCTCAACAGAAAGATGGACGTCGTTCTTTCTACGCTTCAAAGACTGGATACGACAATTTTGAACAATCTACAACAAAAACAAGTAGAGGAAGAAAAGGCAGAAACCTCTGGTGTCGGGGATTTCCCTATCCATGTTGAAGAAGACAAATTCACCTACGTAACACCTAATACAGAGGTGCATTTCGGTGTGTTTGGGGATGAAACGTTGGGGGACACTATAGTAGAGGTGACTTCTCCACTATCTGGGTAAAAGAAGAGGACCAGGAAGCGGGCAGCAAATTTGTGTACCCTGTTCACCACTAGCTAATGGCCAAAAGAGAGAAAGAATGAGGTTGTTTACGATCCACTTCGTCCGGTAGATGATTTGAGGATATCAGCACTAATTAAATGGCTTTCAAGTGAGGGCGAACCGAAGGCTATCTGGGGTGCCACTTTAGATTTGACCTGGAACGTTTTTAAGGAGCACCTGTAAGTTGGCATTCTTTCAAATGAGGTATGATTTTTAAACCTTTGTTCGGTTGAATGGCTTTTTCTTTCTCTTTTTTTGTTATAAAGGACTGAATTTTTAGTCGGTCGACCGACTACCATAGTCAATCTTTTATAAAATGGATAATTAAGTCAGTTGTAGTGGTAGTCATCTGATTTTGAAGGGAGTGATTGTGTCAGTCGCGCCACTGACTACATAGTCGATGTTGATATTTCAATTTTTTTGTTTTCGAAAGGCATCATTGAATGCTTAGTTGCTTTATTAAAACTCTGTTGTGACTATAGCAGTCGCTTGACCGACTAATGAGTCGGTAAGGGCCCCCAAAATAAATCAAGGGGAAAATGCAGTATCGACTCATTAGTCAGTTGCGCTATGTTATACTGGATGACTGCTTGAACGACTAGTTTAGTTGTCAATTATATAAGAGACCGACTACACTAGTCAATCCCTTGACTATTTAGTCGCGCTTTAGCTAAATCACTTTTTTTTTTCATCATTTAGATGAGATTCTCTATCATTTTAGGAAAAGATCAGATAAATATAGGGACATTTTTCCCTTAAGACGTTGCTATATTGAATGATCTTTTTAGCTTATTCGACTTAGGCACAATCTTGGATGCATAAAATTGCCAGCTGTAGTTCGAATCAATACATTCAATTACCCACAATGACATGTTTAATTTTTAGGTCTAGAACTCAAAATTCCCTTTAAGTGCAACATTGGTGAGCTTATTCTTCCATTCTTTCTTACTAGTAAAATATCTACCATCGTGCAAATATGATCCATTGCCGATTATAGAATATGATGCCTCAATTATTGACTTGTTGAATGCCTCACCACTAACATGTGTCATTAACAACAACACCGGGTTGAACAGTTGACTAGCACTTTCCGACAGTTGACTAACACCTTCCACCAATTGAATAACACCTTTCGCCAGTTGACTTGCACCCCACTCGGACTCAACGCTGACCAATTCCACATTACGATACCCCAGCAACTTCGTTCTTGATGTATCGACATCATTTTGATCGGTTTCTAAAAAATTTACGTCGAAATAGATGTCATGCAATCCACCTCCAACATCGTGTGAACAAAAATCTCCCGCATCATCCTCGTCATCGTCACTGCCATCATTAACGGCCATTCCTTTGGGAATAAGGATAACCTTTAAAGGGTTTTTGCAAATCTTCTCATTCTGGGAATCAAACAACAATTTAACATCATTATCTATCATGATGAAAGTCGGGCTACTCTTCCTATTCAATTGCGACAAATAACTTAACGATATCTCGAATGTATCTCTGGTCAGTCTAAGTTTACCATAAACTTTGTCAACAAAACCCACAAATGATATGTTTTCCTTGACCAAAATGATATTGTTCTTCGTCTTTGTTTACCTTAAAAATCCAACACTCCTCAAACTCCTACCATTTTCCTACCTCAAAAACCACTTGCAAATTCATCTGTAAAAAAAAATTAGAGTGGCCGACTAAAATGGTGAGGCCCGACTACAATTAACATAGTTATAGTCGGTCTGTTTTAGAATAAATTGAGTACCTAGTCCTGTATCGACTATACTAGTCGGTTGAGATTTCAGGATAGTTATTTTTCCTGTTATCTCGATCGACTGCAGCAGTCGGTCCATGTCACGTTTTACTATTACGGACCGACTAATGTAGTCAACATATTAGTCATGCATTATTACTACCAATCACTCTGCACTAGTCTAGATC
Source organism: Ulmus americana (assembly GCA_010015005.3). Classification (NCBI taxonomy): domain Eukaryota; kingdom Viridiplantae; phylum Streptophyta; class Magnoliopsida; order Rosales; family Ulmaceae; genus Ulmus; species Ulmus americana. The sequence goes on along the minus strand of WUAT03265177.1, from coordinate 4,746 downwards.
GACGGCCCCAACTACTTGAGGTCCGCCTCTATCGCGCAAAGGCAAAATTTTAGTAACTTACCTAGTTTCAAGATTGCACAGTCGCACCAAAATTTTCCAGATCTGAGATTCAAAAATCGTAAAATTTACCTTTAAATCTCATCCAATCCATATTTTAGGCTTAAAAAACAACTACAAATTATCAACACTAAAACAAACATTAAATTGAAAAGAAAATTGTTTTAATTACCTTTTATAGCCAAAGAAACTTCAAACCTTCAAATGCTTCAAGAACTTAAATTGTTCAAACTTTTAACTGTTTTGAATTATTTATTTATTTTTCAGAAAAAAAACTCAACAATGGAGGTGGATGTGAAAAAAAAAAATCAAAAATGGAGGTGTATATAAAAAAAAAAAAAAAAATAGCCGTTTGTTCAATAAAAAAAATTAAAGATCATCTTAGTTGGTTTTTTTGTTTTTTTTTTTGTTTTAGCCATTTAAGCAATGTACCCATCTAATTATTCATCATTAATGCTGTCAAAAAAAGAATTATTCATCATTAATTCATTGATAAACTTCCCATAGGGTCAATGCGACCTTTCTATTTTTGGTTATACTTCGACGATTTCACCAATTTGGATAAGATATGACTAAGTCCCCCTCCTTTTAATTAAAAAATATCTCCGGACCTCACCCAATATTATCAAAAAACTAAACATTTATTGCTCATTAATTCATAGATAAACCTCACATATTTGACATTCTCTGAAAAGAAGCTCAACGACTGGACCGTTACGCTTCTAATATCACCTACTTAGTACTTAACATCTTATCACTGGACGTTAAAAGTTAAAACGACATAATCCACAACACATCACCCCAAAGATTCAAAGCCGGCACTCAAGGAAAACTCTGTGGGCCCCATCAATTTCTCAGGTAAACGGTCAATCGTTTTCCCCCTTCCCAAGGCCCCCTTCAAAACGCTCTCTTCCATCTTCTTTCCATAGCTCTTCAAATCAAACCTTCTCCCCAAAATGGACGGCTTCGATCGATTGCCCGATTCCTTGATCCTTCTGATCTTCAACTCGGTTTCCGACGTCAAAACCCTAATCCGTTGCCGGGCCGTGTCGAAGCGATTCAACTCGCTCTCACCTCAGACCGACTCGCTTTCTCTCAAGGTCGACTGTGTCATCTCGTCCGAGTCGGACGACTCGTTCCTCCTCACCTTCTTCAAATCCATCATCAGGTCCTTCCAGGACCTCGTTTCGCATCCGATCCCAGCCGCCCGAACGCTGTCTCAGAATTCGCCGGCGGAGATCCTCCGCGGTTTCGAGCGAGTCCGGGAGCTCGAAATCGAATTGCCGTCCGGCGATCTCAAATTGGAAAAGGGCGCGGTTCTGAAATGGCGGGCGGAGTTCGGGAGCACGCTCCGGAGCTGCGTGATACTCGGATTCCGTGCGATCAGGAGCTCGTCGGAGAATTCGACGGAAATTCCCGGCGACGAAGAGGAGGGGGATTTCGCGGGAGGGTTGAAGGTTAGAGTTGTGTGGACGATTAGCGCACTAATAGCGGCTTCGGCGAGGCACTTCCTTTTGAAGGAGGTGGTAGAGGAGCAGAGAGAGATGGAGAAATTGGTGTTGAGGGATAGAAAAGGAGAAGGCACGGTGGTGATGGATAAGGCTATGTTGGCGGAATTTAGAGAAAGCTTAGTGGAAGAGAAGGAAGAAGAAGAGGAAGGAAGGGAGAGGAACAGGACGAGGGTGCCAAGCGTGAAAATGAGGATGAGGCACGAGCCGAGGCTGGAGCTCAACGGCGGAGTTTGGGCAGAGGGGGCTACACTTGTGGTGGTGAGGCCTAGTTTGGGTGCGACCCATTTGGGCGGAGGAGCCGACGTGGCGGCGGAGATGAGAGAGGATGTTGAATTGGCGACGGGGGCGTTTGGAGAAGGTCTTTATGGGGAAGCTGTTCAGGCTCTGCTCAAGAGTCGGAGTTATCTTCTGGAGATGAACTCTTTCTAGACAGTTGTTGGCTCTGTTTGTTTCAGAAATCAGATACGAGTATTGTCCTTTCTTGTCTCTACTTTTGTCTGTAAATTAGTTTGCTGTTTAGTATAGGATAGGTAGGTGAACTCTTGTTGTTCCTTCTGTTAGTGAGCTTGCAAACCATCCCCCTTTTGGCAGGTTGAGTTGTGTAAGCTGACCATGATATTAAAATGGAGCCAAAATTTATAGAGCAAGAACATGCTATCGAGAATTTGAACATATAACAGTAGTAATATTGGATAATTAACCTGCCAAAATTGAATGGCCAAAATTGCTTCAACTCAGAGTCACTATAGTGGTTGCAGGAAACCTTTGCTATCTTCGGAGGGAAAGAGCATTTGTCTACAACTCATCTTGGCAGAAATTTTATTTAATTTCCAACTGATTGTATTGTGCCTTCTTGGTGCAATAAGACGCCAAGCAAATAATAATCAGAAAGAATAAATATAAATATAAAAGAAAAAAATAAAACAAACAAGAGAACACAAGAAGTAAATTCTTGTTTACAACCACAAAACAAATGTTTACAACCCCAAAACATGCTGCTATTGATTCTTGAAGTTAATCAATAAGAGTAACAATACAATTTAGTGAACTTCAGCCAAAACAAATGTCTAAGTCCCCAAAACATGCTGCTATAAATTCTTGAAGTTAATCAATAAGAGTAACAATACAATTTAGTAAATACCACTAGAAAATTAAATTTGCTATGGTTCGAATCAATCTCCCAAAACTCTCACCCAAATATCCTCTAAATACCTCTCCCTTCTTCGCACTTTGATTTTTAATGAGATTCAAGAAATGATGCAAAAGTGCTCTAAGAAAATTGAACACTTTTGAGCCTTAAACCACAGTTTTTGAGGACATCAAACATCATATAACGAGATAAATTACAAAACACTTTACATGCTTTTAAATGCTCAACTTACTTGCAGATTCAATTGTCTGTAAGCACACACCGGCGAAATGGTTCCCCTTGAGCTCATTTGAATATGGAAGCACATATTTCTCAGAGAATTGTCTCTCCGTAAGCTTGCACAATGTAGTCAAACTAGGTTTCTTCTTAATCAGATTTTTCTTTTCCAGAATCTCAATAATTTGCAGCCGCGGTTTTACCCTGCGCTCAGCACTGCAGGTTAGCAATTCTGGGTGATCAACAACATAGGTGATATCCAAATTCCCACCAAGAAGCAGCAGCTCTGTTACCTCTTTAATCTTCTCCTTGGATACACTAAAAACCTGAGGCACCCTCCTAAAAACCTTCAAGATATCGTTTTGCGAAAATCCCAAACTCCGGAAAAGCTCCAACTTGATTTCCCAATTCTCCTCCGTCATCGAACTCAAAACCCGAATTGCTGGCAGAAGCATCTTAGACTTTCTATCGAATCCCAATTCGTCAACTCTTCTAACGAAATCCACAAGGTTCTCATGCTTAAGCAGGAAAAATCTAGGAAATTTAAACACAAATCTGAAAATAGCAGAGGAGCTAATTCCACAACTCTTCAGAAACTCGATATTCGGCAGCATTGTCCTCTCCAAATCCTGTTTCAAAAACCACCCAGTTTTCATCAAGACCTTATAAACAGCGGCATTTGAACCCAGAACTCTCTTCAACACCACAATGGACGGTCCAAGCCGATTATCCACGCTTCTCGATAAAATCCAAGGATCAGACGATATTATATCAGCAATTTCAGATTGTGAAAACCCAAAATCCCGAAAAACTTCGATTTTAGGCTTGAGGGATTTGTCAAGATCGGCGGAGAGAACAGTAGGAACCTTTTTGATCATTTCTTCGATGTGGGATTGCGAAAAACTATTTTTCCTGAAGAAGGAAAGCACCGAATCTGACCCTTCGGTGTTCTTCAGATAAGCAAAGATTGACGAAGCTTTCAAGGCAGCTTCGGGGGAAAACTGGTGCTGGTTGATTAGGTATTCGATAACTGCAGTTGCAGGCTTCGATTTTGATCCTTTGGGTCGAGAAGAAGAGAAAAAGAAGGCGGAGATTGTGAAGCAAAGAGGGGGCTTTTGTAGATTAGAGTTGCTTCTGAGAGAGAGTGCGATTACAATTTTTCCAATTTGGGGAATCATTCTTAGAAATTAGGTTAGAGAACTTGCCTTTGATTGTGAAACGGTGAAGTTCAAACAATGCCGAATCGATCAACCTGCGACCATAAGGTTCTTCTTGGTTCAATCGGAGCACTTTGTTCTCCGTTCCGTTCGCCTGTCGGAGGAAATTGAAAAACCCCAAATGTTAAGGTTTTAGGCGCCCACTTCCAGTACCGTTTTTCTGCATCGTTCGTTGTTGACTTGTCGTCACGTAATCTTGATGCGACATGTCGTTGAGAGAATTGACGTATGACAAGTAATTATATAACATCGATCAATTAATACTCCATAAATTAATAACTTGATATATAACATCGATCAATTAATACTCCATAAAATAAAATAAAACATCATACTTGATATATAAACTTTTTGGCACGATTAGTCCTTAAATTTTTTGCAAAACTAGTCCCTCAACCATTTTTTTTAGCACTAGCGATTCTCGAACTTGGGGTTAGTCCCTCTGTTAATTGTTCCGTTAAGAGACACGCGGCACTACAAATTAATATCACGTGACCCCTATTAAAAAAATTAAAAATATATTAAAAAATGATTTTTTTTCTTATTATTTTTTATTTCTTTTTTTTTCCTTTGCTTTTTTTTCTTTTTTTTTTCT
>WUAT03265066.1:0-11084 GCA_010015005.3 Ulmus americana | reverse complement strand
GATCAGGAACCCTGCCAGAATGGTGTCCTCCATCAGACTAATTTGGTCAATCACTATTGTAATCAAACCGAGTATGAGTCATCGGGGGATGGGGCGATCGAACAGCTAGGGTAATCGAATTTGTAAATGAGCTGATCTTCTCCTCGGTCAAGGCGTGAAAGGTCATAGCCTCTATCAGTGTTGTAAAAAATTGAATGTTCTGATAACCAAAAAGATATTTGTATTGCTTTATTGGATGAATGTTGGAAACAAAAGCCGATCGACCTGTCTGATCATTAAAATCGGTGACAATCAAAACTGCCCTTGTGAAATGGCTTATGTATTCCTGAAGCGATTATCCAGGTCCATGTACCACTTTTTGCAAGATCTCTATGGGTCGTCGAATGGGTTTATAGCTAGAAAATTATGCTATGAACTTTTCAGCTAATTGGGTAAAACTTCCAATTGAACCCTACGACAGATTAATGTACCAGGTCCAAGCATGATGTCCCAGCGTGATTCTGAACAATTTGCACTTGAGTGCATCATGGTTGAGATTTAAAGCCATGTGCATGGCATAATTGTCTAGATACTTAGACGAACTGGACATTCCTAAATACAAATTGGCTATCTTGGGTAACTTAACACCCTATGGAATCTCATATTGTTTTATGGCCGGAGTAAATATTGACCGGCTCACGTCCATAGTCTCAGGAATGTGACATTTTAACTGTTGGTGAAACTCAGCCAACATCTGATCAACATATGCATTCAGGTTGATTGCTTCATCCAAATTTTGATTCATTGGAAAATTACTCGTCCCCTGATTTGGCACTGCATTGTCATTTGGTTGAAAGATGGGAGCAACGAGAGCATTCAAAACTGGTACTCTAGTAGTTAGTATCATGTTCTCCCCCAACCTATTTGTGTGAACACCAGAATGAGGTTCAACCCGACCTTGCGTTTCCACATCAGTATCTAGTCCACGGAACGCCGCACATGGTTGTGATCGTCACCGGTTGTTCAACTGATTTCATAGATCTGGCTGGGGATTCACTGGATTGGACTAGGTAATCCGATCCATAAGGAGTGTCTCCTGGGAACAACATTACTTGCTCCACCAGTAAAAGCCTCGGCATTACGTCCAGTCAAATTTTCGTGATCCAAAAAATCATGCTGTACTAAACTGGGATGATCATGATTTTCATGCGGCACGCCTCCTGGCATCGTTGCATTCCCCTTGTGTTCAACTAAAGAAGACCCCAACTCAGAATACTCGATCTGATCTGTCTCCAGAGCCTCAGTTTGAACAGCTATTTGTTCAAGCAAACCTTGCAAATAGGCCTCGGGCACCACCACTTGCCTCTGTGATCCCGATGTTCTAGCTTCTACCTAGCTATTTCTGGCATCTCTTCATCGTACTTGGCGAGTCCGCCGAATGGGAATTACCGGATTAAGAAGATCAAGGGATAGATTCAAATCGATATCCTGATTCTGTTGATTAGTATGCCCACCTGATCTTGGTGACATTGTTGTGTTACCGGGTGAGCACGAGCCATATGTCGTGTATTCGAAGCCTCAAAATTTGAATGTTGTGTATATTGCACTGTTATACTCCCAAGAGGAATATGCAAATTCGGATGGGATGTTTGATTGACACCCAGTGAATTATTAAGGGCCCTGAACCCACAAGTTGGAACAACAACATCTGTTCTCTCATTTATCCTTACGTGACGAGTCTTGCGATCCTCCGCGAAATCAGACTCCTCATCGTGTACCGAATAAACTATGATAACTTGTTTAGAAAAATACTGTTGGGCATTTGAATCACGTTTCAGGAAGCCCTACTTCTAGCGCCAATTGTTAAGTCCAAAATTGGTTAACAATACATAATTTCAATGTATGATATTTATCATGTTTTTATATGCTCACAATGTATTCAAAATTATAAGTTTATCAATTATCCTAGCATTAAGTGATGAACATAAAGAACAACAAGATTTTATAATTATTGTGCTTTTTGAACAATAAATAAGAGAGGAAAACTCTGAAAACGGGTACCTTGTTAACGAATAGTGATATTAATTTGGGAGTAAATGTTTCTGGACTTTAATTTTTCTTGTTGGAATTAATTGTGTCTTTTACATTTATTATATTATCTATTTATAAGCAAAATTAGGATTTTGGTAACAATATAACATATTTTATCCACCAAAATATCCCTGACATTGCATTAAATGCAACATCTAGTCTTATAATAACTGAGCCATCAAATCTCGTTTAATGTTACAGGTTGGTGGGAAAACCACGCCTTTACGGGTACTTGCGTCTCACCACGTCATTCCGGACTCTTGCATCTGGCCGCGCCTTTCTGGACATTCATTATCCTACCGAACACTTTCAAGCCAAAAAATCATCACTTGGGTAGTCTCTTCAGGCACAAAAGGCTTTGGATTTCAAAGTCATTCCCAACTTGTAATCTGTAATATTTATCATTTTACTTTTGGGCCAAATTTAGGCAGTACAGTGACAAAATTAATAAAATAAAATAGATACAAAGTTACACATTTATAATGGATTTAGAACAAGGTGATAAATGTTTTAGGGGGAACTACTGGAATACCCCTAAAATGAGGCATCAAAACATTTATGCCCATGTTTTACGTCTATTATACATGTGACACTTTTTTACTTATTTTACTCTTTTATAAAATCAAAAGTTACAAAAAAAAAATTAAAGAATAAGATAAATAATCTTAAATATAGAAAAATAAAAATATATTTTATATCTAAAAAATAAAAATAAAAAGACACATATATAATAATTTTTAAAAAAGTACGTAAATATAATGGGTTAGGAAAAAGGTGATATAAAGTGTAATTTCCTCTTTTTTATATATTGCAATTCAATTTTCAAGTACATAAATTACATCAATCAATGTTAAGCCCTGTGAAAGATGACTCGTCAACGAACTTACCTTCTAAAGAAATGATTGATTTGATCCACAGAAAAAATTAAATATTTGTACTTGCCATCAAAAAAATAAAATAAAAAAATTGAAAAACAGAAAAAGATGATAAAATTAATGTCTGAACAATGTCGGCTTCCAGAAAACACTATGGACCACATTTCTTATCGCTTGGCAAATTTTTATGAGCAACATTTGTTTACATTTGATGGTATTTCTCTTTTTGTATATAGCTCAACATTATATTTATGAGGATTTTTTACTAGAAATTCATCATAAAATTACTTGTGTTTCTATTTTCTTTAGCTTAATCAGTTTGAACAATTTTGAGAAACTTATGTGGAGATCAGAGGAAGGCTAGCGGCGACCAAGGTTGGAGGAAGCTAGGTTAAACCCAATTATCCCCATGAGAAGCACTTCTGATAAGTGTTTACTCTATTGTTTTGTAAAAGTTTTGGAATACAAAGAGGTGAGTCCTAAATTCACCATTTTTCTCCACGGATTTGCAAAATGAGCATTTTATTTTAGGAATTTTTAGACTCCGTTTTTTTACTTTTCCTTTTCTATTTAAAGAGTCGGAATTTTTAAAAGTATTTAGTGTATTTTGAAATTATTATGAAATTTTAGGAAATAAAACGCACATCTGTAAGTTTGAAAGGGAAGGATTGAGAGTTGCATGAACCTAACAAGATGGAGTTGAAAACCTTTATCACTTGCAAATAATAAATTAAAATACAAAAAAATTTAAGTTGATCTCGAGTACTAGTAAATTAAATAACAAATTTTAGTTCCTAGAAGAAAATTAGCAGGGCAATATGTTGCATAGATTTTCTAAGATCATATATATATATATTTGCAGCTAAGATCCTATACATTTAATTAGACATAAAGATGACACAGAGAAATGATCAAAACACAAAAAAATAAATAATTTTTGTTATACATAAATATAAAGAAACAATTAATATTTTTGAGAGACAATAAATACTTATAGGAGAAGAATTGGAACATTGGGTCAGTTCTGACAAACCCATGCATTAAGTTTTCCACCACCATGTAGTTATAAAGAGAAGAGTGTCATAAAATTCAACCCCCATGACCCCCACTTGGCCTACCTCAGAGTCTGGGATTACACTGGCTTGCAAAGCTCACTATAAATTTTCAAGTTTTCCCATTTTAGGAAAAAGGATGGAAAAAGTTTTGTTACCCTTGTTGGTTCTTAATATGGTCCACAAAAAAAGCTCATTGGAACTTTATTCTAAAGAGTTTTTCTTATGCTTTTAATGGAGCTTGCCAGCTCTTTGTTGTGTTGTTATGAAAGCTAGAATTATTATGATGGGAAAATTCAAGAAGAGATTATTAATGGAAGAAAAAGTTTCATTGAACAATTATAATAATCTAAGTCTTATTCGCTTTTGTCCCTCCTTGGATATGAAATAGAGATAGAGCTTTCTATATTTCATAGCTTTTGTCACTCTATCCTTGTGTACCTTGCCTCAAAGCTAGAGATTTAGGCCAAACATTACTAACTTCGATGCCCTTTTATTGGTGTTTGTCGTTTTGGAAAATGTTACTAACAATTTTTAGTGATGCTTTAGGATTTTTAGAGATGCTTAAATGAATCACTAAAACGGTATAGTAAAGAATTTGAATGATGGTTTTTTATTTTTATTTTTATTATTTATTTTGTGTGTGTGAATATTCACGTCAAAGTTAATTTGAATTGAAAATTTTATAATTTACTAAATTATGCAAAATAATAATATTTGAATTCTCTTAAGAAAATACATATAATTGATTTTTTTTCCACACGATATTATGCTAATGTAAAATTTTAACTTCTTACGTGATAATGTTGGTGACCAAGGCAAAGTTACAATAATAGCAAGCTATAAACCACAACGTAAACTCGTTTAGTGACTAAATATACTCTCACTTGTGACATTTTAAACTTAATTAACTTGATTGAGATTTTGTGACTCTTTCTTATTTTAGATTTAATGAGAGCTTTTGATTTACATATAATTAACGATGTAGCTAAAAGAAACTTTTTATCAAGTGTCATTTGACTAAGGCATCTTATCATGGATTCCCACCGGCGGTTTGTGACTAAAGCTATAGCTTCCATTTTTTTTTTTTTCTTTACTTTACTTTTTCATAAACTAGACAGTAATTTTGTGTACAGCTCCTTTCAGATTATGTTTTAATTAGGATTTACAAATTATAATTGCTTGATTTTATCGATAATACCCCTCAAATGTTTTTTAAGATTGGAGGGTGAGAAGTTAGAGAAAAAAAAAAAAAATTTCCAGACTCAAATCGCGAAAGCAAGTTAGAATATTATATATATTAAACCTTACAACTAATTTTTTTAAAAATAAAATAAAATAAAACTTACAAATTTATAAATTTTGTAAAATCATCCCTTATTAATGTTTTTTTTTTTTTTTTTTGAAACAATTAATGTTTTTGGTTTAAAAGTAATAAATGAAAGATATAATAGTCAAACGACCTGCATTGTTATGATTTTTAAGTATATTTCGTTTTTGAAGGAATTTTCAATTATATTTCTAAATATATATTATTGATCTTTCAGCAATTAATTTCACTTATTAATATGACAAAAATATTGATAAAGAATTATGAAAACTTCTCTAATAAAGAAAAATATTACAAAATCTATATAATGTTAAAAGTTTATGTGAAATAATTCAAAATTATGGAAAGTTTCCTCAGAACTAATAAAATTAGAAGACAATTTATTAATAAGATAAGATCCTTATAAAGACTTTTACTATTTTGCAGACTTTTATTCTCACCATCAAGATATATATTTTAGGAAAAATCTTTTTCCTGTCAAATTCTCAATGACTAATTTATATAAGATCAGTAAATCATTAAGATGATAACGTGTGATTCATGACCTTATTTTTAGTAATCTCTAAATTAAATTATCTGCACATAATTATATATTATATGAAGCTTCAAAAAAAAAAAAAGGAAAGAACCCCCGAAAGGAAAGAAGCTCGTAGTGTGACACAAAATCTTATCTTTTGGCTTAATTTTGACTAACTATCTGAAAGTATTGAATCCCATATTTGTCCACTACCTCAAACTCCTGAATAGTCAAATCATTAAGAGATAATGGTTTGGAAATAATAGACACATCAATCAAATCCAGTGTCTTTGTGCGGAAATATCAACTTTTGAAATAATAATCTGTATTCCCAAACCCCCAAAAATATCTATGAATGGTGCTACTTTATATTATGATAAAAGAATTGGAAAATATGATGCAACAAAAGCGCGTACAACTATTGATATTTGACTAACTAAATTATCATAACTAGTATAAAATTAATTTAATTTTAACTAATAAATTCTGACAAGATCTCTAACTAAAAGTATATTTTGTACAGTAACGCTAATGACTGTGAAGATCTTGAGATTCCTAAATCCTACCATCTTGTAAAATAAAATACAAATATTATAAACCTAGATCTATATGAAAAATCTATTATAATAGAAAGAATTCCAAGTAAAAAACCTGCCACTATATTTATAAAGATAGGTGGACTTATTACAAACAAAACAAAACAAAAACATAAAATACAGAAGTTGTAAAAACTACCCTTGTTACAAATTTGGAGAACACAAATAAAAAACTCAAACACAGATATTGAGAATTAACACAACACCATAGATCCAAACAATTAAGCAAATCCAATTATTGGAGACAACAGATACCATTGTCGTCACCTCTGCCATACCATCCCCGTCGGAGTTGGGCTGCACCACCCCAACCTGAAGGGAGGAAAAGCGCTGGAAACCAAAAATCTCCAAGAGCTGCAACCTTCCGATCTCCAATCACAACACAATCCAGACCATAGTGTTACCCAACCTCCAATCTATCTCCATGCCTATTTTCATGGTCAGAACCCGACCAACACGCTAACACATGTAGCCTAAGTTCCAGCCAAGAGAAGATAATTTCTGAATAGTTAAAGAGATGGGAGAGAAAATTTGAAATTTAACTCTCAGGCAGTCAATACTGATGTCATGGCCAAGATGATGGAGATGATGAAAAGATACGAGAAAAAAGCGGTCGAAACTGATAATTCGATCACAGAGATGAAGAGGCAATTCTAGGAACATTTAGAGGCGATTCAGTCTAAGAATCGTGAGCTGAGGAACTAGGTTGAGAATCTGGAAAAGAATGTTGGAGATAAGAATGAAGGGGGTAGGGAAACAAGCACAATAAATGATGACTAAATCAACAAAGATGAATACTTAGAGTTAGAAAGTTCTGAGAAGCAATCTCGCTCAAAGACAGATCCAAGATTCGAGAATAATAAGCAAGAAAAAGGGAAAAGCCACCATTCAACCAAGAAAAGCTATTAGAGGAGTGTTCTCGATGAAGAAAAAGATAAATTGAGGATGAAGGAGGAAATGATTGCCTAAATAACAAAAAGGCTCAGAGGAACGAGAACTCAGAATCCATCTGATCTCACTAACATGGCTATCAGGGGGATATCAAAATCACCTTTTTAGAGTGGATTGAGGAAAAACTCAAGCCAAAAGATTTCTCATCACCAACATTCAACAAATTCAATGGGAGAACTGATCCAATCTCTCATCTGATGCATTTTCAATAGAAGATCTTGCTAGAGACTTCAATGAGGTCTTGATATGCAAACTTTTTGTCTTGACCTTGTTCATCCAACTTCTAATAGGGTCAATTGACAATTTTGAGGATCTTGGAAGGAAATTTTTTGAGCAGTACTACAACAACGGACCTCAAGAAGTGACAATAGCATATCTCTAGCTGGAGCAGAGGTATGATGAGCCTTTAAGGCGTTATCTTCAGAGGTTCTTGGACAAGATGAACTGGATCCACAATCTAGATTCACACTTGGTAGCAAATAGGATTGGTTAGCTGGTCCTACATGCATGAAGATTTCTTAAAAGTCCCACCGTATGACATGTCCGACATCAAGTGTCGGTCAAAGGGATTGATCAGGGTGATTTTGAATCACCAAAGAATGGCCCAAGATGCTGCCATTGTTGTTTCAGAAGCAACCACGAGGAAAGTCAATAATTAGAGAACCTCTCCAAAGAAGAGTCATGGGATGATAGACATTCGAAAAAAGACGAAAAGATAGGTTTAAGAACGGCTGAGGTAGGGGACAAGAGGAAGAACAATTTAAGACGAGGAAGAGACTCAGAAGAAACCAAGATTGGTGGATGACGGGATTGTTTTTGAATTCAATGCCCCTCAAGAAGAATGTTTTGAGAGAATTAAAGATCATGGTCTACTCAGAGTCACATTTCCATTAAAAACTATTGAGCACTTGAGAAATAAGAGTTTTTACTGCGGATATCATAACGATCATGGCCAGACTACTACTAGATGCAAGTTTCTCTATGGTTAGTTGAGGACCGTGATGGAGAAAGGGAAACTGCTTGAGTATCTGAAGAAGAAAATGCAATCAGAGGCAGACACTTTCCCCTAGGATCTAAGATACATAATGGGCCAGAATCAGGGAGGATGATCTGAAATAGAAACCAGTAAGGAAAGAGAAGAGACGGAGCCTCTGAGTGTTTCATAAGTCAAGCAGGAAAGGTTAGAGAAAGGCCATGAACAATACAAGAAGTCTGGAGACCATGTTGAGGAGACGAACCTAAGGATCAGAGCCTTAGGATTCCATGTTAACAACATCTCAAAAGAACCTTTAGAGGAATTCTATCGATCACCGATCATGTTTTCAGAGAGAGACTTCAAAATTGTAACAATCCCATATGCAGACCCATTGGTAATTAAGCTAAGGATTGCCAATGCAATAGTGTCAAGGGTTCTAGTAGATGGAGGCAGCAGCTTAAACATAATCTTCTGGGAAGCTTCCCGAAGAATGAGGATAGATGAAGATTTGATCCAGCCAACCCAACGACCCTCCTCGCCTTCAATAACTCAGAGGTAAAACCTGTAGGCATCATACACTAAAATATTGAACTTCAATTGCGGGTGAAAAATGTGATCATAATATATGTCAGTGTTTTATTAAACGTTGTGTCAGCCTATGCAATTAAAACTCTTCATCCTTTGATCACATTTTTTAATTGTGATAAAAACTTTTCTTATCGTGTTTCTTAAGTCTTATATTAACTCTTAAATGACAAGTTTATTATGTCATTTTTAAATATACTAATCACATATCATGTCTTTGTGATCACATTTTAAAATTGTTATCGTACAATATAGTTACCACATTGTAAAATTATGGTTATTGGTAAAAGATCATAGCTATATATAGATTAAAAAAAAATGTGGTAAACGTTTTAAAAATATGGTTGACAAAAGTTTAGATTGCATTTTATAATAATAATTTTATACTGTTGATGAGTTTTTTAGGTAATGTCATGTTGTTTTACTTCATCGCATTTTTCAAATACATATCACATATTTACTATTGCAATCAAAATTTTCATATTTACAAATTAGATTGTACAAAATAAAAGCAATTCTAAAAAATAACATAAAACCAAATAAAATAATAGGATATATTGTCACAAGGAAATAGCAAGATATCAATTGAAAAATAATTGAAAATACATTTTCACAATGTAAATCTATTGCGATTTAATTCCTTTTTCATCTGACATGAGCTTTGAGTCCGTGTATATTGCCTAGATCATATTGCTCATCTTTGTGTCATGTATACTGCATCAAACCTGTCTAGGTAAACTTTTAGTTCACAGTTAATTGCATTCCTTAGTCAAGTTATAGAACCATTAGAGCAAGAAGAAGCACAACATTGGTGTAAAAAAATTGTAGCTTTGTCAGAACTAATAATATTTATACATGACATAGTTATCACATACAACCTAATTTAGAAATTACAAAATAGTGTTTTAGCAAAGCAGTTAAATTGGTCAAATTGTAGCTTAGCAAGATTACTTAAAAAAATTAGAAGAATTACCTCGGGCTTCACATCTTCTTTCAAAAGTAGATAGTCCTAGTATTTTAGAAATTAAAGATAATTTAGCTTATTTATATAGTCAGAACAATGATATCTTTACAAAACTTATAAACTTCCCATATATAATTAGTATTAATAGAAAACTTCTTATTGTAGAAAAATTAGTAGAAACATTTCCTACCAAAGGAGTAGATTCTCTCAGATTAGGTATAACAGAACCAAAAGATATAGAAGCTAAAGCACCAGAAATTTTAGAACAAGGTAATATAAACTTCAGATTATAGATCAGAAAATAGAGGAACTAGATAGATCCCAAAAGAGTGAGGCTCCAATACGCCTTAATATCATGATGCTTAACCCTTGTAGGAGCTTAACTTGAAAAGAAAGCTAAAACAGGAAAATAAAATAAACACTCGAGAAACACTTACTCAGTATCCACCATCGAACATTGCACGGAATATATCGGACGAAGCCAGTAGACAAATTATGTGAGCATAGAATCGTCTACCTGCAGTAGAAATTAAATTAAAGCAATTAATAAACGCAACCAAGCCTTTTTGACTAGTAACACATCATCAAGTATGGAAACTATATTATACCTTTTACAAGAAACATAAAATCAGAGAGCATAGGATTGTTCACATATTGCTTCCCAAGATTAACCTGCAAAAAATTTCAATCATCTTACAAAATTGATACCAATTTCATATATTGATACTTCAAGAAAGTTGGAAACTAATAAAGCAATAAATTACATAACATTAACCAAAGAAGAAGAGATCCTTAATAGTCCAGAATAAACTCTACAAACTTTCAGAGAATTCTTCACAAATAACACAGTAATATACATTATATTCACTTATGACGAAAAAATCCTCAAACCTAAAATAATCTCTTTAGAATTTCAGGGAAACAAAGCCAAATATCAAAGATTAACTAGTTTACTAAAGAATATTGCATGTGGTGTTGGAGACGGGGGAGCTGCATCAATAGGGGAAAGAGTCAATTGGAAGGAAAAAGAAGAGCAATGAAATTAGCATACCTTTACTTCTTGGTAAAGCTTCTTTTCCCAAGCCAAGAGCCATTCCAAAGTTGCAACTTTTTCTCAGAAAAAAAGCACAAAAGGTTCAACTTTTTCAACTAAATTAATCAAGTAGTT
>WUAT03264955.1:0-18160 GCA_010015005.3 Ulmus americana | reverse complement strand
AACGGTAAATAGTAACTTTTGAAACCGTAAAAGTAATTTTCACATAGAGTAAAAATGTACAATATTTTCTAATCAATAGTAGAAATCATCAAAACAAATAGGTGAAGGAATCACAAATCAACACTTTTACTATACTACTTTATGTTGCCTCTTTTGACTAACTTTATTGTCATCCTTCTCAGGTCACTACCGCCAAGTCTCCTCTTCAGAGGACTCAAAAAGCAATCCTCCTTCGAACCCTGTGATGGCTAACTAGTCCAGTCCGACCAACTAGACTTCTTCTCCAGATGCTTCCCCTACCTTTGGTTCCAGTTCCAAGTTATCTTTGGATGAAATTTTATGTAGGAAAGGTATTCAGCCTTTCAATAAGTCCAAGGTGGATGTCCCCAAGAAGAAGAAGTCCACTGTAAACCTATATACCACTAAAAAATGTGGTGCCCTTATCTTGAATTCTAAAGTTTACCCAAATATTCACAAGCATGTTACTAACTCTCCTGTTTCTTTAAGATACCAGTGAAGTGCATCCATCTAAAGTTCTTTCTAACTTCCCTGCCATTCCGACAGTAATCCTTTCCTTTCCAGAGCGTGATGCCCTAGACCCTAGTCATTTGGCCCACTCCAGCCAAGCAAAGTTTGTAAGAAGTTCGAGTCCTTCGCCTATTAGAGAGAAACCTTTTTCTCTTCCTATTCGGTCTTCCTCTCATCGTGCCAAGTCAGTAGATGCATCCAGTTCCCTGGCCCAAACTTAGAAAAGCCCTATGGAGGACCGCTCCGCTTTTTGGGCCAAACCTCAGTGATCTTTTAGTATTAACGACTCTAGCCACGGAACTGTACGCTTAAAAGACATCCCAGCTTCCATTTTGAGGTCCCAACATATTTTTCCTCTTTTTGAGGAACTGGGACTTCATTATTTGCTTGGTTGTTCTTAATCCTCTTAGAAGAGCTCCATTAACCATCAAATTAAAGCTGTCATGGGCAGTTTCGTGGATGTCAGTTTTTTCCCTCTATTTTTTTTGTAACTCATGTTGTTCTAGTCTTACTTTACTTGTGCTTTGTATGTTTGCAGGTTGTGTTTTGCCTCTGGGAATCCTGCATTCCTTTATCGGCTTGTTTCCTAATCATGAGTCTAATTTTCAATTTCTATCTAGAGCCCGTTACCAGTTAGCCGCCAAAGATTGAGAAATTTCCCATCTTAAACAACACAAGGCCTATTCCTCTTGCCTTTGCAAGGAAAAAAATTCTACAAATGATGCCCTTGCTAAGGCTTCCCTTGACCTAGACCTTGCCAATAAAACTGCCATGACTGCTGCTGAAGACCTCCGTAAAGCCCGATCCCAGATTCAAGCCAAACATGTAGAGTTTGGCTGAGCCCTATTGCAACTTGACAAAGAGAGGGAGGCTTGGACAAACAAGTGACTTGATGGGAAGAATGAAGTGAATAGGCTCAAAGAGCACGTGGCTAAACTGGCTACTGAAAATGAACTCCTTTCTGATGCCTTTTGTGAATGCAGAGAAAAAGAAGAAGTCATTTTACCTAGATGGTTTGCTAGAAGTCAAGTCATATGTAGAGACACACTTCGGCACCGTTAAAGACTAATATGGCATTGGGGAATTGGCTGAGCATGATGCCTATCATCCATCTCTTTCCCCCGAGACTTTCACGCACGTTTGCGAGTTGTTCGATACTCCTCTGAGTAGTCAGCAAGATCCTGAACAAGATAATGTTGTCGCAGCCCCTTTTGACCTTGCTGGACTTGACGAAGTTAGTGTCACTAGCCCTGATTGTCATAAGGAGGAGCCGAACCCGGTTGCCCCCGATACCGAGAATGCCCATAACTTGAACCTCCCTGCCTCTCCAGTACAAGATCCCGAGGTTGAAGACCCAACCTCCATGCTAGACTAATTCTACTCTCACCTTTTAACTTTTTGTTGACCTATCTGAACTGTATAATTGAGACTGCTTTTATTTTTCTTCATTTATGCAAAAAAATTTTGGTTAAAAATGGCTAAGTATGTTAAATATGATAACTTTGCTAGGGTGTAGCTTAGCACTTAGATAGCATAACTTTTTGGATGAACTGCATGTTGTGATGCTTTATTTTATTAGGCCTACTATGAATGCTATTTGCTTTTCAGAAATGTATGCTTGATGTTTAACTTATGATTCCTGCCATGTTTCAGAGATGCAAGTATGATGTTTAGCTTATAATGTATGCCAAATTTTAAGGTGCATGCTCGAATTACTTTTGCAGTATACTTTGATTATTTCAACCACTTGGGTGAATGTTTATTAATTCATAATTCTTCTATGTTTGCCTTTAGATAATAAAATCCTCCTGTTAGGTCCCTCTATTTTAGGGCCCTTCTTGGTATTTACTTTTTCCCCGCTCTAGTTTTTATTACTAGATCCTATCAGGTTCACCTTAATAACCCTTCCTGATATATATATATATATATATATTGTATTTCCCACTCTAGTTTTTATTACTAGATCTTGTCAGGTTCACCTTAGTGACATTTCATGATATTTTTTGTCTTTCCCACTCTGGTAATTATAACTAGATCCCGCTAGGCTCATTTTCATGACCCCTTTCAAAAGATGCATACCTATTTTACTTATTTGCTTATATATATATTTTTTGGCGTGTACTTAGGAATTTTCTGGGTTCCCCTATACCGAAGAACCCGAATCCTCTAGTACCAATACCCTCACTCATTGATTTTGAAATGTGCAATACACAAGGTGAGATGCCTTCTTTAAGTAATTGGCGCCCTTTACAAGTAGCTTTCTATTGCATAAATCAAGTCTGCTTTCATTGATAATACTTTATGATGTGTTCAATATTCCAAGTGTGAGGTAGAACTCACCCATCCAAGTCCTCTAGCTTGTAGGACCCAGAAGCCACTACCTCATTGACCCAAAACGGTCCTTCCCATTTGGGTTCAAAGACTCCCACATTGATGAGTTTATTCTACAAGACCATATCAACTTCCTGGAAGTAGTGTATCTTAACCTTCTTATTGTACCCCCGGGCAACTACTTGTTGATAAGTCACTACCCTCGTCTAACCGAACTACTTCAAGTAATTTCAAGTTAGCATTTAACCGTTCATCATTTTTCTGCTCATCATAATAGTTTACCCGATGAGTAAGGAATCCTACTTCAATTGGTAACACTTCTTTTGTCCCACAGGTCAAAGTGAAGGGAGTTCGGTTTGTAGTAATTCTAGTGGTTGTTCGGTAAGCCCACAGTACCCCAGGTAACTCATCCACCCAAGATCCTTTTTGCATCCCAACAACTTTTCTAGATTTAACTTAATTGTTTTATTCATTGCCTCCACGTGGCCATTGGACTGTGGATGTGCCACACTTGAGAAATGTTTCTTAATTCCAAATCTTTGCACAGGTCCCGCAGTCCTTGGCTATCGAACGAAGTCCCATTATCCGAAACTAGAGAGTGGGAAATTCCAAAGCAGCAAATAATGTGCTTCCAGATGAATTTAGTAGTATTTACCTTTGTTATCTTGGCTAGCAGCTCTGCTTTTACCCACTTGGTGAAGTAGTCTATGGCAACTATTGCCAACTTTGTCTAGGACCTGCCAATTAGAAGTGGACCTATCAAGTCGATTCCCCACTTGGAAAAAGGCCACGGGCTAAGCACGGAATGTAGTTGCTCAGCTGGTTGTCTTGAGATCTTAGCAAAATGCTAACATGGGTCACAAGCACCCACATACTTTTACACATCCTTCATGATAGTTGGCCAATAATACCCTTGGCGTAAAGTCTTTTGAACCAGTGATCTAGGGCTAGAATGATTGTCGTAAATCCCCTCGTGGATCTCCTTAAAGATATGGGCACCCTTCTTTGGGGTGACACAGGCAAGAAGCGGTATTGAGAACCCCTTTCTGAACAATTTCCTAGGTCATATACGTAGTGGGAGGCTCTTCGCCTTAATGACTTAGCTTCCTCATGATTTTTAAGAAGTGTTTCGTCTACTAAGAAGCGAACAATAGGAGTCATCCAACTACTCACCACTTCCAGGTTCAATACATGTTCAGACATGGCAGGCAGGTCCTCCTTATGGACTTGTTGTTGCAAGTCCTTATCAATTCCTAAAGCCAAACAAACTAAGCAATCAGCTTCTGCATTTTCAACTCTAGGGATTTGAGTAATCTCAAATTTCAAAAATTGAGCCACCAAACTATGAATCACAAGATACTGAGATCATGTCCTCCTTCAAACACTTTGCTGCTCTTAACCTAGCTAGGAGGGCCTTATACTCAACCTCATTGTTGGACAAGGAGAAGTTGAACCTAACTGCCTGGCAGATTCGCTCCCCCTGGGTCCAAGCAATACTATTCCTACTCCTACTCATTCCTTATTAGATGACCATCCATGAATAGCTTCCAGCCTAGTTGAAGCTTAAGTAAGTCCTCTACACTTCCTTCATCAGGCGCTTCCATCCCAGCCAAAAATGGTTTACTTTAGTCAGCCACAAAGTCTGCAACTGCTTGACCCTTGATGAAATTTCTTGGTTTATATTCGATGTCAAATTCCCCAAGCTCCAAAGACCACTTGGTTAATCTTCCTGAAGACTCTAGACTTTGCAGGATTTGACATAAGTAAGGTCGTAACTTCCTGGCCGCCATCACTAATGCCAAACATATCTTCTACGCGCGACTATAGTGCATTTCTAGATATAGAAGTGCCTTACTGACATAGTATATAGGTAACTCCTTTCCTTCTTGTATATGCATTAACACACTACTGACTGCTACTTATGAGACAGTCAGGTACAAGAGTAACTTTTCCCCATTTCTGGATTTGGACAGAAGTGGTGCTCGTCCCAAGTAATCTTTCAATCTCTAGAATGTGACTTGCATTCATCTATCCAGGAAAAGTTGGCCCCTTTCTTTAATGCTTTAAAGAATGGAGCACATCGATTTGTCTATGTTCAACTTCACTTGGTACCTCCTTAGGATCTCATAGGTTTCTTCTAAGTGTGCGACGTGCTAATTAGAATGTAAGCTCTTTACCAATATGTCATCTACATAAACTTCCATTGTCTTTCCAAGTAGGTCAATAAACATCCAGTTCACTTACCTTTGGTACGTGGCTCTTGAATTCTTCATCCCAATGGGCATGACGTTGGAACAATAGAGCCCCTGGTTGGTAATGAAGGCTGCCTTCTCCTAATCCAGCCCGTACATCCAAATCTAGTTATACCCAGAATAAATGTCCATAAACATTAGAAATTGATAACATATTGTGGCATCCACAAGTTGATCAATCCTGTGAAATGGGAAGCTATCCTTGGGACACACCTTGTTCGAGTCAGTGAAGTATGTACAAACCCGCCACTTCCTATTCGCCTTCTTCACCATGACCACGTTCGCAATCCACTTCAGGTAATACACTTCATGAATAGCCCCAGATGATTTCATCTATTCCACTTCCTCATTGATTACTGCATATTTCTCTGGGTTAAATCCATGTCTTTTCTGTTTAATTGGATGAGCTTTGGGATCCACATTTAGCTTATGAACAATGATTAAAGTATCTATGCCCGACATGTCCTGGTCAGTCCATGCGAAATCTTTGTGCACCTTAAAAAATATTACTTGCTGTTCCCTTTGCTCCAAAGTCAATAATTTTCCAATCTTGACCTTATTTGTTGGATCTTCCAGGTCAATAAAAACTTCCTCAAGTTGCTCAACTAGAGAACCCCTTTGCTCGAAAGTTTCATCTCTCAGATCAAGTCCACCCAAGGTGATTTCTCCTGTTAGAAACCCATAGTCTGGTTCCAACATTCCCACTAACATGCCATCCATTTCCTTGTCACCTCCTTCCTGACCTCTTCCCTTTGGCTCTTGAGTGGCAGGTCTTTTAAGCAGTTCTGCTCGTATTTCTATCAACCTAGAAACCTTATTCTGCCTAAAACTAATTGGCAACTTTATAGCATTCCCTTGACAACCCTTGCTCCCCCCTCAATTTTCCAATCCCATTGGGAGTGGGGAATTTAATCATGAGGTGATATGTTGAGGTTAATGCACATATCCGGTGCAAATTTGCTTGACCAATATTTTTATGATAAACAAAAGGACATTCAACAACCATAAAGTTTACCTTGATGGTCACAGCGTTGGGTAAGGTCCCGAAAGTCACATTGAGTGCGATGGTCTGTACGAGTTCTGTTATATTTCATGTAAAGCCTTGGAGTGGTATTTCCACTTTCTACAAGCTTTTATCAATTAGAGTCATCTTGTCGAGTGTTTTAACAAACAAGACGTCCGCCAAACTTCCCGTATATATGAGATTTCTAATAACCCTATGATTTGTAATATCCAACTTGACCACCACCGCATCTATATGGGGATGAATTAAGTGTCTGGCCTCCTCCTTAGTGAAAGTTATAGGAGGACGATTCAGGTACTTTGGTGGGACCACCCTCTCTGTAAAGTTCACTACTAGACTAGCAGATGTCATCTTGGCTTTTCGTGCTTACACTTTCCTAGCCGAATTAGAATCACCAGCAGTCAGTCCTCCAAAAATCGCATTGATAACATGTTGTATATCCTGACCTACCTGCCAGTTTTGTGGGGGCCTGACCTACAGTTATTATTCTATTGACCACTTCCCTAACAGGTGTTCTGTCTCACAGTCTGGTCCACGTACTCTTGCAGCTTTCCTTCCTGGACCAACTGCTCTATAGCATCCTTAAGGATGTAACATCAGGAAGTCCAGTGTCTTAGCTGACGATGGTACTGGCAATACGCATCCTTGTTTTTTGGAACAAACTTCATTGGAAGGGTGTAGGTAGTATATTTACACTTTCAACAATGGAAAGGAAAATCTATATGGGGTAGTGAGAGGAGTAAACTCTACAAACCTAGGAGGATGTGAAGGTCAGTTCTGGGTAAAGTAACTCTTCGAGAAGTTTCCTAGACTATACTGTTGAACTTGATTTCTAGATTGAGGTACTTGGTTTGTTACTCCAGGTCCACTTCCCTTCCTTTTCTTGAACAACTTCTTTCCTCCCTCTTCTTTTACATGATCCTCATCATCTTCCCCATCTTTAGTTAGAGAAAATTCTTGTACAATTTCCATCATTTCTACCAACGTGTTGAGTTTTTCTAGCTTTACTGAGTAATAGTCAGGCTTTTCGCTGTGGACATTGCTAATGAAGTTGGAGATGGCTACCTGGTCATTCTAGTTGACCACCTAAAGTGCTGTTTCATTAAACTTTTTTCATATACCCCTGCAAAATCTTTGTTTTGTGTTGTTTTACTGACTTCAGTGGGTCCATCGACTTTTGCATGGGTTCTGCCCCAATGAATTGTGTGATGAACTTTTCGGACAAGTCTTGAAAGGAAAAGACAGATCTGGCGAGCAACCTATGGAACCATACCTTGGCGTGGCTCCCCAAGTTCATGGATAACAGCCTACACAACAACTTGTCTGATTCCTTATTCAAGTTCATCCAGGTAATATACTTGTCCAAATGCATAAATGGACTAGTATTTCTCATGTATGGCTCAATCTTTGGGATTTTAACATTTTTAGGAACTCAATATTGCAAAATGCCAGTAGTGAAAGGCTGGCGATAACGTCCGACAGTGGTTTCCACTTCCTTGATAGATTTAAATTTCTGGAACTATTGAAACTCTTATCGCTCCCTTGCTTGGTTAGCATCACCAGCACCATTTGGGTCCAGATTTTGTCCCTCCAAATGCTTGGAAGGACTGGTTACTAGCCCCTTGAACTTGCTACCCCGTTCAACCAAGCTAACCTTTTCCTTCTATTTTTTTTATTCACGTACATGTGCAGATTTGGATTTGCATTTTCTTTGACAATATGGACAGCCAAGTTATTAGCATCAGCTTTCCTATACTCTCCCTTCAACTGAACTACCCGCTTGGAATGTGCCACCTCCATTTCACTGGGAGTTCTAGCTACTGAT
Source organism: Ulmus americana (assembly GCA_010015005.3). Lineage (NCBI taxonomy): Eukaryota > Viridiplantae > Streptophyta > Magnoliopsida > Rosales > Ulmaceae > Ulmus > Ulmus americana. Next base: position 10,200 of record WUAT03264955.1, on the reverse strand, counting down.
TCACTGGAGTTTTTAGGCACTTCCATTGGTTTGTTGATATTTATCGGAGGTTTTCCACCACCTTCATGCTGAGCTTCCATATCATCCAACCTTTGTTGCAGTTCAGCCAGGTAAGCCTTTGATATTATGACATTATCAGACCCAATCTTTGGGTTTCCACTTGCATCTTAGGCAGCCTACTTTTTTTTCTTTGTCTCTACCATTCTTTGACTTCCTCTAAACCTTTTCTTTTGTTAGATTCCCAGGAGTTTGGACAGTGGGGTTTCTATTGAGGATAAAACCTTTGTTTTCCTCCAAAAAGCCCAGTTTTCCACCTTTTTACACGTATGGGCTCTCCTTTGAGGACTTAGAAGTTATATCTCTATTCATGGTACTGAGAAAAATGAAAGTTGAACTGGACCAAATATGGAAATCCGACCACTTCCACAAATTGAAGATTGCCCAGAAATCTCACGAGGCCCTCCTTTTAGCACCAATTTGTTGGTGTAGATTTTTCCCCAACTTAGGAAAATCAAGTAAAAGCTCACAAAAGGTGAATAAAAACAAAAATGTAAGAAGAAAGGAAGAAATAAGATAAGATCTATAGTAGTTTAGTCCCAAAAAAGATGGCTTACATCCACTGAGTCCCTTATATTGCCATGTTATAGAGTAATACAAGAGGTTTTGTCTCTAGTTATCCCACTTCCCCAAGTGTTGAGAGAGGAAAATTCCTTGAGAGAAGGAAGAGAAAACTCTTCTTTCTCTTTCTATCTAATTTTTTAGCTTTAGGTATGAATAATGCTTGTCATGTTGTCTTGAAGGAAAATACCCTTATATTTTGGGTTTTTCTTATACAATGAATAAAACAAAATAAGTTGTTATGGGTCATTATCACCAAAACTAGCTTTTGTAGGGGTGGCAAGTATGGCAGATGTAGAGGAAGACGTGGCCTAATAAGGGCAAAAGTGTCATTTTTGGTCACTTCTCTACTTCGTACCTGACCTAGAATGCCACTTCCCCGTTTCGTACTAGACCTAGCATTCTACTTCCCCACGTCTTGATACTTATCCCCAATCTTCTAGAATATTCTTCATTCTATTTTATGGCTTATTTTATTTTTATTTTTCCTGCCACCTGTCATGTGTTGATTGGTCCTTCATGAGTGAATTTTTCAGTCCCTTACATAGATAATTCCATAACAAAATATATTAATGGTTAACAATTTTTATTTAATATTTCTTATTTGTTAATATATTTTTTTTTTGTGAAATTAGTTGAGTAAAAAAAAGTGGGGTATTTGATCTTGCAAATCTTTTATATTTCTTTTCAAAATAAAAATTTGTTAAAAAAACGGAAACGGGAATTTTAAAAAACAAATAAACCATATATTCATAGGAAAAAGAAAAGTACATAATCAACGTAATATAATTTTTGTTTAATAAAAAGGAAAAAATGGACAAAAAAAATGTCCAACTAGAGTAGGTAGAAAAAAAGAAAGAATAAAAAACAGAACATAATTTAAATAAAAAACAAAAAACCTAGGACTAATAAAAAGAAAGAAAGAAAGAAAAGAAATCACTTAATTACAATAAAAAAATATAATATAAGAGAGATGATTAAATAATGAAATCAGTCAACCCATAAGGAATTAGAAAAAAAAAATAAAAATTTAACCAGGAATGAAATTATTTAAATGATTCTTAAAAAAAAAAAATATGTAGCAAGTCACATTTATATGCTATTGCAAGTAAAGTAAAAGGGTTGGGGACAAGAAGTAAACAACATGCACAACATTCTATTATTCTATCCAGTTGTCTTGTTTGTATACATACATAATTTTTATTATTTGTATTTAAGAATTTTCCTATACATATAGTCAAGGAAAACTCACTTCTAAATGATATGTAATAAGTTTTTCCTCTTTAATTAAATATATTCACAAAAGAAAATATCTAATCAAATAAACTTATTCAATATTTGGGATAATATCTTATCAAAATCTTATAATAAAATCTATAATTCAAGTACAATTATATGTGAACTAAATATCCCATTAAAATATCCAAGATATTACATTTGAATTAAATATCTCTCAACAAGATCTGCAATTTAAATACAAATATATTTGAACTAAATATTTCATAAAAATATCAACAATTCAAATATATAACTATTTTGAAATACAAATTATCATTTAATATAAATCAAAAAATCAAGTGAAAAACCAATTTTTGTACTTCGGTTTCCGTCACACTGGTTGATCGCTAGTAGGGTTCGGTCGATCAGTTCTTGCTTCATCTGGACAACCTTATGTTGTCAATCTGACACCACATAAGTTTCCAGTCTGTGAGCTGTAGTTCATCCGGTCAACTGGTTGACCCATGCGGTTGACCAATTGACCTAGAACTACAATTCTAAGTGTTCGGTTTGGGGTATTTTAAGCTAGCAAAGGAATCCGCTGGACGTACATAATCAAGCTCCAATAATCATAGACAAATTAACTCCAAGTTAATTTTCTATCAATTATTAACTTCAGAATTACTCCACTAAAAATCTGAATGTGCATTCTTAATTATATACTGTAATTACTAGCGATCTAAAACCTTTTGTTCACAATTAATCATTCCATGTATCATCCCCATGTGTTAACCATATCAACTCGAGGTCTTGTTCGTTTAACCTCATCGATTATTCTATCTTAAGTTTAATCATTTTATAACAGAAAGGCCATGTTCACAAAACATAATATCATTTAAACAACACATGCTCAAATGATTGAGATCTCTTTGCTTTCAGTTAACTTCAATGATTCCTTAAGAGGATAACCTTAACTATAAGTAGAGTCATAGATTCCATATCTACGAACCATGCTCTATTATTTACAAGTCATGCCTCCAATATATAAGAATATTAACTTACTATCGTAGAGACTTCATCCTTAGTATATTAAAAGACATAAATTGGAAACACAAAGATATGAATTCATTTCAGGATTAAGACGAAGTACCTGTATGATTATTAAAGCGAATTAATTAGATCAAATGGATATGTTAAATTAATTTCACTTTAGGCCCTGGCCCAATAAACATCCAAACCCATTAGGATATACACCAATGTATCTATCTAAGAGTTTAACTTTGACATCCAATATAAGTTATCTTCCCAACGAGATATAGATTCATAATAATCTTAACATGAATAAAGTGTCTAACTTTATTTCATCAATTGTGGATCGTGTATTTAAATTATATCATTGACATTGTATTTTTCCACATATGAACCCCTCATATGTCAAATTTAAGGTTTATATAATATAGTTTATGACTAGTTTACTTGCATATATTCGACAAATGAACATAAATAGGACATAATATAATAACATAAAATAAAATTCCTTTATTACTTAATCAAAATGTTGTTAATACAAAAAATGTATCTAACCAAAGAGCACAGATTATAACATAACTCACAACTCATCTTTCAAAACATTGAGCTAGTGGCGCTATGTTGTCTTTTTGTCAATCCCGATTTCTACTAAATCCCGCCATCTTACCCTCTGCTTCTAGGTTTGTACATGGCCTAATTGTTCTTCTGTTTTGGATAGTTGGTACAACAACACGTAAAATGACCTGCTTGGCCACATTTATAGCAAAAAATGTTTTCTCGCATGCATTTTCCATAGTGGTTTCGCCCACACCTCTCACAAATTATCCTATTTCTCGTCTCAATTGGCTCTCTCATTAGCTCGTTGGAGGTTCCTTCCGAAATCTGCCTTAAGCAGTATTTGACACAGAGTGTTTTCTTAAAGCATTCAGTTAACGTGGAAGGTAGTCCATCTCTATTCTTCATCAATTGGGTAACTTTAGGTATCAACATTCCCCATAATTGATACATCGTCTCCTCTTCCCATGAGTAATTTGAAAGGGAAATTGTGGTCTAGGTATCCAGGCACTTGGGCTACCCACTCTTCCCTTCCTCGTTGTTGCCAGCACTCTAGCCTCTGCCTCAGGTCTTGGATTTATTATCATGATCTGCAATCCTTAGTTGCAGACTTTCAAGTAAGGCCACTACGTTATCCTTAATATCAGCCGACCCCTGACCTCTATGATATGCCATATTCTTTCTAACTTACTGCACACAACATTCTTGCCTTAGCTAAACATTTATTTTAGATGTAAAGGTAACTCACTTGGGTAGCTAGAAGCATGTTTTGAGGTTTAATGAAGGGTGAAGCCAGGATAAGTCACTTTGATACCAACCTATGACCGCCTAGGTTTCTACCAATGCTTTTGGAATAATAAATCACGACCAACTTTTTTTTTTTTTTGAAGAAAGTTTTCTGAAAGATTTACTAGGCTAGGTAAAAACTCGAGCATTATTCCTGTGATTTTCATTATTCGAAAATTTTCAAAAGGTGACTAGTTAACCAAATTACAATTCATAGTGAGCCTTATATTATTTTTATTTTATTTACAGACTCAACAACGAATATGAATTAAACTCTACTGGGACATCACAGTAAACATTGTGTACTGAGTCCCACACCCACCTCCTTCCGAACAAGCTCCCCTAGTAACTTCCAGCATCTCGACTCTGGCCTTTTGACCACCATATCTAAGTTACCTACAACACGAACGTAAATCATGAGACAAAGCTTAGCAAGTACAAATAGAATTTCACAAAGCAGTACAGCTAACCCATCGTATGGTTATTTTATTTGTAAATAGGTATATATATATATATATAATCCCAACGAACAACAATACTTTGTACCCAATACATGTGATTGCATCCAAGAGCCCTATGAAGGTGCCCTAGAAGTTACCTCTTACCTTCCAGGTTTCATTTTGACCTTATGGCCAATAAACCAGCTGTCCTGTTATGTTATTATAATATCTAGCCACTAAGTAGTCAAACATTTTACCATTCTCAGAGTTCACAAAGAATGATACACTTAACACCCATGATAATGTTCAAATAAACATTTATTCAATCACATGTACTAATGCATGTGCTGACTCATGAGTTCTAAACACGATTGTTTTCTTTATAAATTTTATCCCAGGCTCTTGTGTATGTACTCCATGCACGTTGTCAAGAGGAATTGGGGCGAGCTACCCTGTCGAACAAGCTCCGGACTCTCTTACTATTTATTCAATGATTTACTTGACACCTGGGTGGTTTTCTCACAACTGGGGACACCGTTTCAAGACTGGGGAGATTAGGTACTACATGGTGATTTAAAATTCTTATTGTCTTTTCTTTCCAGAATCAGTCTAGAATGCATCATAATACATTCTGGCTCATCTTAACAGAACTCAGACCTTATTCATATTGAGACTATTCCTAGAAATCTTTAATGCATGCTTAATGATGAATGCACAACAATTCATCTATTTATATACATATGTTGATGCACTTTCCTGCTTGGCCTCAAGAGAACCTCCAAAGTGGGTGGGGAATGCAGTGGAGTCTACAAAAGAGAATGCAAGGTGAGCAGTTGGAGGCTATCCCTCTGATAACCCTTTGATGCCAAAGTCAGTGCTTGGGATCAAACGAAAGAAATTCTCTCAAGGCAAGTGAAAAACAACACACAACTAGTGAATATTGTATTCAGAGAGTATAGAGTCTCTTGAGTTTTCAGAGTACATTTGCTAAAGAAAGGATCAGGGTATATATAGTGTTGGAGGAATCCCAAATAGTCAAGGGACATTAAATGTGCTTTAATGCTGAGTAGCTTCCTGGAGAGCCTAGAGGCAAGTCCAAGAAAGGCCCATCCACAACGTGAATGCCTTGAAAAACTGATTAGAACAATAATGGGTGTAAGATTAATGTGTTGAATGCCATCAATCTTCCTTGAAATGTGCTCAGTACATTTAAGGAAGAGTTTGAACGCATTTAATCCCAATCAGTATGAGAAGGACCGAGGAAAGTACAACCTTGGGCGGCGATTTCCTTGATCAGAAGGCGCCTTTGATGGAAAACTTGTTTCCGTGGAAGAGGCATGCACATGGGGACAAAACAACCATATGAGGCTATTTCGTGGGGATTTTGTGGAGCTGTACCTGTGCGGAACCTGCTGATTCCACGAGGTTGATTCCTGATCGATACCAACCTTCAACTTAGTAGCACAGAAAAAATCCCATAACATTTCCTCCCAAGTGTCGAGCTGACTTAACAGTTCAGGACTTTCAAAGAGGGAAAAGCTGAGATAATGACAGGCTGGTCAGAGTTGGAATCAGTCTCGGTATTTGAGTGAATCCTAGGTAACTCTTGGGTTTGGATGAGATTTGATTTGATATTTTGGTATGTTTGTCATGCTCAGGACACGTGTTAACAGCTTGTTGGTTCTACATCTGATGGGATTTGCGTATTAAATGCACAAGAGTGGAGAGTGGCTTTGCAGTTTCTAGTGAAAGTCCACAAGGTCATTATTGCGTTGATTTGGTAACCACCACACACAAGAAGGTCGATTACCTTTACAGGTCATCACAGCTCCTTGGGGTCTCCGTACTCTGAGAAGCAAGAAAACCGTGCGTAATCCCAACCGCTAGATGGATGAGCTTTGAACGGATTAGATGGTGATTTCATGCTAGGGCATTCCTACTCGTGCAATGAAGTGTGACTCAGACGGCCTAGATCAAAGTCTTGGGTCTATGAGGCCCCATTTTGGAGTCAATTTTCATACTTCATCTTCTTTGTTTTACCCCTGAGCTTCTTCTTCTTCTTTGATTGAGAACTACCTCATTTTAGTGATTACTTCCCATTAATTCCAATTCTCTTTAAACTTTCTTCCACTTTCCAATCTTTTTTTCTCTTTAACTTGTGTAGTATGTCTTTTTCAGAAGATAGCCAAAATTGTTCTTATTATGACTTTTCTAATGGGTCTTTTGATTTGTCTGAACCTTCGGATTTTGGTTCTAATGGATTTTTTGGGCTCTTCCATAAGGAGAATCAGCCCCTTCCCCCTATGAATTGGAACCTCTTCACTCTTGCTGGTACTAGAGATGCCAGACAGGACAAGAGGATGACTGGGTTCATTGGAGTAAGGGAGGAGGAGAGTGTCCAAAAAAGTATAGAAGAAGAAGAATGAGAGGGAGGTGTAGAGGAAGAAGAGGGAGAGGAAGAAGAAGACGAGACCTCATTTGTGGTAGGTGGTGGAAATCATGAGGTCTACCATCAGTCTCAAACTGGCATGAGTAGCTCAGCTCATGGGTAGGATCATTTGAGGAAGTTGTTGGCTGCAACCGAAAAAGGGCAGAGGTTGCTGAGTTCAAGGCTACTTGGTTGGATGCATGGAGTCAGAAGCAGGACCAGTGCATTACCGAGCTGTCAGGAGAACTACAGATCCTAAAAATGATCGTGCCAGGAGAGCTAATAGTGGTCCTCCTTTTGCTTAAGTTTTATTTTTGTTTTTATTTTTATTTTGGGAATTTTGATTACCCTAGCCCAATGGGGTGTGCCGAGCTTAATTATATGTTTGAACAACATTTTATCACATTCATATTTGATGTCAAGCACTCATGCTCAGTTTGGTATAGATTAATGACTTTGAATGATCTTTTATTTTCTATTTTTGTGCATTGCATAACATATTTTGTTATCGTACATTGGTTGGCATAAATATGAAAACAACTAAACGTTCAAATACTTCTTACTAAGTAAAAACCTTTGACTTGTTAGGCGTAAAGAAATAATTAAGGCCAAACATTTTTTAACAACTTCTAAGTGTTCGGTAGAGCTCTTCAATTGGGGACGAGCATTCTCTCTCTCTCTCAAGTTCATCTTTTAGGAAAGCTGGTAAATCAGATCACGTCAGAATAGTAACTTAAAAGGAATACCAAAAAGGATCCATGACCCACATAGTAGAGTTCACAATTGAGCAGGGTTTGTCACCCACCAAAGGGGGCCTACAACCGGTCAGGGTTCATGACTTGTGCAATGGGGCCTACGACCCAAGAGTTTTGTTAAGCAGAAATGAAAAGTAGGATTCATGACCCACCAAATGGAGCCTACAGCCAAGCAAAGTCTTATGACTGGTCAAGGCTCATGACTCACCCAATAGGGCCTAGAACCCTCAAGTTTCGTTGAGGAAAAATAAAAAGTAGGATTCATGACCCATCCAATGGAGCCTACAGTCGAGCAGGGTCTTGTGATTGGTCAAGGCTCATGACTCACCCAATGGGGCCTACAATCCTCAAGTTTCGCGAAGCAAAAATGCAAAGTAGGATTCATGACCCACCCAATGGAGCCTATAGCTGAGCAGGCTCTTATGACTGTTCATGGCTCATGACTCACCCAATGGGGCTTATAACCCTAAAGTTTTGCTAAGAAAAAATGTAAAGCAGTATTCATGACCCGCCCAATGGAGCCTACAATCGCGTAGGTCGTGCGACTGGTCAAGGCTCATGACTTACCCAATGCGGTTTCAACCCTCAAGTTTTGCTAAGCAAAAATGCAAACCAGGATTTATGACCCACCCACTGGAGGCTACGACCAAGCAGGGTCTTGCGACCGGTCAAGTCTCATTACTCATTGATGGGGCCTATAACGCTCATTTACTTGTTTTTGGTAGGGGTATATATTCCCCCCCAAAGTAAGTGAATGGGATGTACAGAGAGTTTGATTGCTTTGTTGCCAATATGGAACTTGTCGAGCTTAGCTTGGGATGGTATAAATCGCTTAAATATAAGTCATATGGAATGCCAGACTTTAAAAGAAAATTAAATGCTCAAAAAATGAGTTATTTTATTTACAAATTTGTTCATTCATTACATCTTTGTAAAGAAAAAAACTAAACATAATATCTCAGAAGGTGCTCGACATCCAAGGATTGTTAATACCTATACCATCCAAAGTTTCTAGCTCGTAAACCCCAGGCTTTAACTCTCCTCAAACACGGCATGGTCCTTCCCAATTTGGATTGGGCACACCAACACCTTGCTCCTTTGTGTTTAGAAAAACTTGGCGAAGAACTATATTTCCTCTCACAAATCAGTGCATCTTGACTTTGCTATTGTAGTACCGAGTAGATGTTTGCTTAAGTGCTACCGCTTGGACTTGCGTGTAGTTTTGTTTCTCTTCAAGGAGATCAACTTCGAGAGCAAGCAGCTCATCATTGGTGGCTTCATAAAAGTTTTTATATTCGATAAGTAGGAATAGTCAACTTCACCGGAACTACAACATCCACTCCATAACTAAGTGAAAAAGGAGTTGCTTCGGTAGTTGTTCGGAAGCTCGTTCGGTATGACCAGAGTACGAGTGAAAGTTCATCCACCTAACCTCTTTTAAGCTGGGATAGTTTCATTTTTAGGGTTTGTTTGATCTTCTTATTGACAGCCTTGACTTGGCCGTTGCTATAAGGATGAGCCAATGTTGAGAAGGTCTTTAAGATACCAAAGTTGTCACAAAAAGTTCTTGAATTTCGTGCAGTCAAACTGTGTTCCATGTTAGAAACTATATTGTTCAGTATTTCAAAGCAACAAATGATATTTTTCCAAACAAAATCAACGAATTTTTGGTCGGTAATTGTTTCCAGCGGTTCTGCCTCTACCCACTTGGTATGGTAATCGATTACAACAACCTCGTATTTCACTTGGCCCCAGGTCTTTGGGAGAGGGTTGATCAGGTCAATGCCCCACTTGGCAAAGGGCCATGGGCTTGAGACAAAAGTGAACTCTTCAGGAGGCTGCCTCAGACAAGGTATAAAACGTTGTCACTTGTCACAAGACTGAGCAAAATCTATTGAGTCTAGCTGGATTATTGGCCAATAGTATCTCATGTGGAGATCCTTGTGGGCTAATGCTTGGCTTCCAAAGTGGTTGTTGTAAACTCCTTTGTGTACCTCGATCAAGACTTGCTTGGCTTCATCTTCTCAAAGGCACTTATGAATTAGGGCACTAATCCCTCATTTTTTTAGCATATTATTTTTAAGGAGGTATCTCGCTGCTCGGAGGTCTAAGCTCCTTGCTTAATCACAATCTGTTAGGATAAGTGCTATGTAAAAAAACCTTTTATCCTAATTTGTAAAGACATTTATTAATGAATGAAATAAAGAAATACGAATTTGTTTAAGTTTGTGTTAGATTGCATGTTTTGCTTTCTTGTATGGCAAAGTATCATAATGCTCCAATACTTGTTTAAAGTCTATTACTGGGTATGTGTGGATCACATACAAAAGATTCACTAATTAGACTAAGTATAAATTATGTTCACAATCGG
>WUAT03264954.1:0-26289 GCA_010015005.3 Ulmus americana | reverse complement strand
CTTATCCTCTTGTCCTTACACAACCCACCAAGCAACACATTGGGATTGACCTACCTCCTTTTTCATATAATTCACAACCTCATCAGCCCTTTTCATGTCTCCCATATTCACTGTGGCCTGAACCGTCTTCCCATACGTGAACCGATTGGGTCTAATCCCCGAATCGACAATGATCTCCAAAAACAATTTCAGTGTTTTCCCATACTTTTTTGAGGTAACCAAAAATTCTAGCAGCAAATTAGTATAAGCGAGAAAAGGAAGCACATCATCTCTCTTCATCATACGTACAATTCTAAAGCTTCCACTACCATTTTGGAATCCAAACAAATCTCTAGAAGCATGTTCGAGAAAGTGGGTCAAACTAAAGGAGTAGAAACGGAGAAGAGATTGAAAAGCTCAGAGGGAGAAGGAAATAGAGATTGATGAGCCTTTGGGCACTATTTGTACGACCTTGTTGGAGGAGAATTTGAAGCTTTCGAACATGTTATTGGTGTTGTTGCTCTTGGAGATTGGCGGGTAGTTTGTGATCCTTGGTAAAGTCTCCATTTTTGTGGTGATCAGTGGTAGAGTTCGAGCAAAAGCTCTAGGAGAGCGAATGTGTGAGGGTTTTGGGGTTTGTTGCGGGGAGAGAAAATGGATTTGGGAAGAATATCAAAGCGCTTCACCATTTCATATTCGAAGGTTGCAAAGTTCAAAGGTTTGGGTTTTAGACTCAAACTGTGATTTGAATGAAGAAGAAGATGGTCAACGAGAAGAGTTCAACATTAATTAGGCAACAGTAGTGGTGAAACACAACCTGCAATACTCGATTCACTTAATGAAAAAATCCAATATGGCATCATTTTATCCATACACGTGGTTAATGACAACAAATGGACCTTACCATTATGTATAATAGAAGCCCCCTATATATATATATATATATATAGCAATTAAATAAATGGAGTTATAGCCTCAATTAAGTTATCATGGCAATAAAAAAGGATTAAATGAAAGTTGTGCCAGAATAAAATGATTGAGGGCTTACAAATTAAATAGAAATTGTATAGATTTCATAATATATATATATATATATATATATAAAAGAGGAGAGTTTAGTGCTCAAATGACATCACCCCACTAAAACTTATTGTCAATTAAGGCTTATTAGTAGCCTAGGAGAGCTGAAACAAAGAGAATTTTGAGAAGGCACTATAAGAAACTCTTTCTTTCTTCCTTTTTCACCTTGGTCAAGAGAAACACCCACAAAATTAGAACACAAAGTGTTCTTCAATTCCCAAGCGCTCAATCTTTGAAGTTTTGAGCTCCAAATCAAGCTCAACAAAAGGTAAAGATTCATAGCATAACCTCTGAATTTTTTAAAGGATTTTGATAAGAAAACTGATATGTTTTTCACATGAAACTGTGAAGGATTTCAGCAAAACCCAGCCTGTTTAGAACCCCTTTAACTCAACCAATTCTCATTGGCTCTGCAAGGTAAAAACTTTGATCTTCCTTTTTGAAATTCTTGTTACATGTATGAGGTTATCATTTGAATTTGATTTTCTGAATAATTTCATGCAAAAAGGATTAGTTTTGTTTAAGTTGTCTTGTTGAGTGTATAAACCCGGTTCTGGAATAGATTATGTACTGAAATATTTTGATTGAGTATAGGACCTATAGAACTCCAATTTTAATGTTTAATATATTTTTGGAAAGCTCTGCATGTATATTTTCTTGTGGAAAAATTTCGGATTTGTTCATTTTTTGGATTGAGAGTTATAGGCATTTGAAGGGGAGCTGTTCACTGGAAACTCGGTTTTGAAACAATGATTTGTTAAAATGATTTCAAGGTTTTAAAGTCCTTAGATTGAGAAATTTATTTTACATGCAAACCCTTATAATGTCCATTGATGTATCAAAATTTAGTTTGATCTATATTGGAGAGGTTTTGAAGGATTTAAACACAAGGAATGATGAACTTATACCAAGGAGGCTAGACAAAAAACCCTGTTTTGGTCCCCTCTATTTTAGCTTGTTTCTCTTTGATGAAAAAAGTTTTAGACCTAAAGGTTTTAAAGGATATAATTCAAGAAGTTAAAAATATTTTCCAAGTGGGTTCAACAAAAAATGTTTAAAATTGATTTAGTTTCAAAATTTACAAAAGTAGACTGTAATCTGCAAATTTTTTACATAATTGGGATGAAAAGGTTATTTTTGTTTTCAAAGTCAAAAAATTCTTATAGATAAGCCCTTAATGTCCTAGGAAACTAATGAAAATGAATTTACTTAATTTAGACCTAAACTAAGTGATTTTTAAGAAATTAAGTAAAAGTGGTCTGTTTGACAATTAATGTTTTGAAAGGGGGTTTGCAGGCTAAATAATGACTTTAGTGCTTAAATGGGACTGTAAAATGTTTTCGAAGGATTAAACAAAGTTTTCGTCAAAATTGACAATCTTTCTGAGAATACAACGGAATTCGAAATGTTTATAAACCCTATTGTTTTAAATGAAGTTCTTTGGGTATGGTCCAATACATGTAAAATGGCGACATTTTAGTCACTAATCTTTTTTTTTGATAGTCATTCACAAGAACAAATGACTGATCGTAATTATATACACTCAGGGTGTAGACTTCATTTTCATAGAGAGAGGAACTTGACACAAAGCACAACAAACAGAAAAGTACAATCTTACTTACAAAATGAACTCAAGGATAATTACGTTATGGTATACAGTTTTCAAAGTATATTTCAAAAAAAATTTACTCTAATTTTCTTAATGTATTGATTTAAAAGTCCTAGTAAATAGAGGGGTCCTTATAGTTGATATCAGAGCAATTGCCTACCCCTCACCTACGAACTCTCCGCAGTAAACTTCTGGTAATCCAAGTAAGTTTTATTCCTTTTTAATGAAATAAACATTTAGTTTAAAGCAGTATAAACCCCACATAGATCTAAAAGAGATGACACTGAACCATGGAACAAAATTTTACCCAGAACGATGGTATAACTAATGTGGTGACTTCAATGGTGGCCTTACAGAACAATGATGGAATTGGTCAGTTGGCTTTGACCATAGCCTTACAAAACATGGTAAAAGAATAGATAAATTGAATCCATGAACTAAGATGGGTTAACCAGCAATGAAAAAAAGATACGAAAGAACGAGAGATGGAGCAAAGGATCGGACAATCGAGATGTTGTTGTCCCTTTAACATACTATATGAAAAGAGAAAAGCTAGGGAGTTGTTGAAGACGCTGTGACCGGACATCGCACGTACAAGTTAAAGCAAAGTGCTAGACTACCCTCATCGATGAATGGTTGTTACACAAAAGCCCTCCATGTCAGACATCATCCAATTAAACCAAGAAGGAGAAGAAGGCCAGTATACCCACAAAGATTTTACCAACTAGATAAAGATAACAGATGAAGTATGAAGGAACCCCAAGAGCCACGGGAAAGATCGGAGTTGATAAAACCCTATCCTATACTAACCCTCCAACCTATACCATTAAGATAAGCTGTTAGCTATAGCTCTCACTTTTTTGTGTGAATTCCTATGGACACAAAGGAATTCTTAATTGATTGTGAATTGTTTTGTCCAAAATTTTCTTATAAAGAGATCACATGTGTGAATTTTCATATTAGCGTGAATAAGAAACTTTGTTTCTATTCCTGATATGAACATACTGAATCGTAGACTACCAAAACAAAATTTATTATGTATATAAATTTTGTCTTGATTAGAATCCACTAGATAAGGGTGATGACATAAGTAGAAGATTCAACTCTTAAGAAAGGTATCGAAGACGTTTCAATTGTAATGGTCAAGGCAAATGATTGTGCAACGAGTGGCTGTACAAGGTCTCTAATAAAAAATGATTTAGAGAATTGCGAATCTACAAAATGAGAACTAGCACAAGAAGTTTAGGAAAAGGGAGCTTACAATGTTTGATGGTTCCATGGACCCGGATGATGCAAATGAATAAATACACTATGTTCAAAGAATTCTAGAATTCATGAAATTGGAAAACAAGGATAAAGTTTGGTGTACATAAAGTTAATTGAACAAAGATGCCTGTGACTGTGAATGATGAAAAGAAGTTGGATAGTTGTACCTTTCATGATGTGGGATGAATCTATAACAAGATTACTAAATTTGAAGCAAGAGATGATGACGATGATTGAAGTTGTTCAGGAAATTCAAAAAACCCGAACGGTTGTGTACTTTCATCAAACTCCGTAAGGAGGAAAGAGTCCAACGAATGATGAAACATTTAGACCTAACATCGTGCTGTCACTCAGATTCGGTAAACAACCAACTGCAGTAGCTAAATGCTTCAAAAGGGGCACTCTACACATAAGTTATATTGAAATTGTTGAGGAAAGTGTAAGCTAAAGTAAACAGTGATTGAGGATTGGAGAAAGGATAGAAAGGTACAAATAAACCGTAACCACCAAACCCAAAGAGGAAAAACACTGAAGATGGGGATAGTAGAAAGAAGACTGAGCTTGCTAATCCAAAGAACAGAAAGTTCTGAATGGATAAACTAAACTATGCTCATAAAGTCTTTGTTAGTTGTGTAAAAAGAAATCATACAGGTTAATGCAAATTGAGATCAATCATCTGCCTTAACTGTAATGAGATTGGGCACTTCACCAAAAATTGACCTAAGGGAAACCCTAAAGGAAGCCTAAAGAAGCGAAAGAAGACACCAAAATAGTCAATAGCACATTCTGAAAACAAAACTGCTATAGTCACCTCAGGACAAACAAGTAATTCCTAAAGGATTAAATTTGTGCTTGAATAATTAGAGACTATAAACACACAATTAACTATAATTTGATCAAAGGTAGTCAGGTTGATGAAGTGTTTGAAGGAATTGAAGATTACGGATATATCGGTTTGAAAGACATGTTTGAACTATGGAGTGCAAACTAGTGTTACTCATCATGGATGTCAGAAAGACTAGATGAAGAAAGAGAAATGCTGCTTGAATATAAGAAATTGTTCGCAATAAATAATAATAAAGTTTGGTGAAACAAAATTCCTCATCACCTAATGACAACTAACTAAGTTGCCCTAATCCGAAAGGTTAAAAATAGCAATTCTAAGGTAAATTCTAGATTTACTGAAGGTTTTACAAGAGTAAATGTTGAACTACGAGTAATGAAACTGGATCAAACTGATAATACAAATTAAAACCCTAAAGGAATAATAAATTCCGAAGGGATGGACGCATTGTGAAAGGACCTAAGGATAAAGTAGTAGTATGTGAAAGAGATACAGAAGACCAAAAATCTCGAAGGATACCCAAATGATATTGCAACAGTTATGAAGTCAGAAGGGTTGATTGACGAAAAAGCAAAAGAGAACTAGATTCATTGATAGTCCTCGCCATAGGTAATAGGAAATTTAAAAAAGAAAAAAAAGAAAAAAAAACGAGTAATAGTGGATCGATTAAATTTTGTTAGCACATACTCTAACATTAGAAAATATCCGCTAAAGGGATTAACGGACTAAACTGAGAAAGTTAAACTGAAGAAAGAACTTTGCTTAATGCAAATAGTTTCAAAAAAAGGGGATTTAATGTTGACAAGCTACTAATTTAGCTCAATCAGTAGGTCAAAATGAGTATTTAGACCTTAAAGACTGTTCCAAGTTTGAAAATGGAATGGTCTTTTGTGACAAATAAGGTATATAAGCAGAAAGAAAGAGTCTCTTCTGGACTAAAATTAGTCTAATTGGTTTTATTCCATGATTAAGAGACAAATTCTGCAAAGTACTATGGTATACAACCGTATTGTTGTTAAATAATGCACATAATTGGCATGACACCGGAAAATTGTTTTTGAATGAGTGAGATTACTAATCATAGTAGTTAAGGATCAGTACAAAGATGGGTATGTTATGGCTCCAGACGAGATTTAAAGGTGAAATACATATTTTATTGCCAGAACTGCAATAATGATGCGTGAAGAATAGGCTGGAACGTGAAGTTCAAACTCAAATAATGTCGAAATGTACACCAACCAAGTAAATGCTGTGAATAGAATAATAAGAATATTGTTCTCAACCTTGTAACTATGCCAAATTTTTGGGACGAAATTTTTTTATAAGGAGTGTAGATTGTGACACCTCGAAAATCCACGTCATTAGCTTTGTTAATTTAAACAATTACTTAAGGAAATGATTTTACAATAATGCCGTACCTATATTGATTTTTTGAATTCATAAATAATTATGAGTATAATTGTTGTGTTAATGTCATATAAAATGACATGTCATGGATGCTTTGTGACTGTTAAATAAACAATGAATATAATCAAAGCATCATATTGAAAGTTTAGAGGGGAAATTACTTAAATTAAATTTGGCTAAAATGTGCGAATATTTCTAATGGTCAAATTATGTGTCTAAATGTTGAACAGATTAATTAGAAACTGCAACGTTTAA
Source organism: Ulmus americana (assembly GCA_010015005.3). Classification (NCBI taxonomy): domain Eukaryota; kingdom Viridiplantae; phylum Streptophyta; class Magnoliopsida; order Rosales; family Ulmaceae; genus Ulmus; species Ulmus americana. The sequence continues at coordinate 19,849 of WUAT03264954.1, read as the reverse complement.
TTAAATAGAAATTGGTATTGAAAGATGGAAAATTAAATGGGATAAATTAAATTAAATTGATTGATTAAATTGCTTTAAATTTAATAGCTATTACAAGAATATATTTAAAGATCAATTCTATGAATAAATAATTGAATTAATTTGAATAAAATAAATTAAATTAATTGATATTTCATTTTAGAAATGTGATAATAGATTTATTGGAATTTTAAGGTAACGGAAGGCAAGGGCCTAGGGCCAGGTAAACGAGGCCCAAGGACCCCATACAGTAGATGGGTGCGCAAGATCCAGATGCCCCGCACTCTTCCCATGCAGAACCACACCCACACATTAACCAGACCATCCTGCATAGGCTGCTCTACTCCCAGGCACGCGTGCCACCCCCTATGTAGACTACACAGGCCTTTCCCCAAGCCGATGAAATCTAATGAATACCCAAGTTGGCTTGGCCCAAAACTTATCCAAATGGCCTTTTTAGCCAAATTTCCACCCAACATAGTTTAGAACAACATAAAATCTTCCTTTTCTCCGTACTAAATTAAAAATGACCGAACACATTTTCCCAGAAGTGGCTCACAAAAGGCCAACCTACTAGACCCCTCTACCAGGCCAGACTTGATCAATTGGCCATTTTGTCCGAACCCAATAGTCTTGCTGGGCCTAATTCTAAACCAAATCACCCTCAAGAGGCTCTACTACATACATTCTTCATACGAAAGGTTTAGTGGACCATTTGGTGGTCAAGAACAAGTGTCAAATGTGAGGTTTTTATATGGACAGGTGTTAAGCATTAAAATTATAGTTAAATGCATGTTTAAAAACTTGACTAAACCCACTAATCATGATGTCGGTTAAAGACTTATAAATAGCCAAAAGAGGAGCTGAACAGGGATTTAGAAAAATGAAAGAAAAACACTCCCTTTCTCTCTTTTCTCCTTAGCAAAGAACACCCAAGAAAATAAGGTGTTCTTTCCACTCCAAGGTCCAAATCATGCGAAACTTGAGCCGTATTCAAGCTCAACAGAGGTAAAGGATCATACTACAACTTCTGATTGCTTTAAAGTATTTTTGATATGGAAGCTAATGTGTTTTTCTCATGAACATGTGAAGGAATTCATCAAGCCCCCAGCGAGTTTTGAACTCTCAAAACTAAATTGATTCTCACTTGTTCTTCATTGTAAAATCTTGATTTCTCTCTCTCAAATCCTTGTTGCATTTCTAAGGTTAATATTTAAAAAAAAAATTGAAGATTTTCATGTAAAAGGATTGGTTTTGTTCAAATTGAAATTACTGAGTGTATGAACCCAGGTTTGGACAGATTTTGTGCTAAAATGTTTTGATTGAGTATTCGAACTATAGAACTCCAATGTAAATGTTTAATATCTTTTTAGATATCTCTACAGATCAAATTTATCGTGACAAAATTTCATATTTTTTAAGATTCTGGATTTGTAGTTTTAGGACTTTTAAGGGGATTTGCGCACTGGAAACTCGATTTTGAACAATGATTTTGTGAAAATGATTTCAAGTTTTAAAAGTCCCTAAATTGGGAATTTTATTTTACATGAAAACCCTTATAATGTCCATTCATGTGTCAAAATTTAGTTTGGTCTATATTGGAGAGGTTTTGGAGGATTTAAACACAAGGAATTATGAACATATACCAAAGTGGCTAGACCAAAAACCCTATTTTGGTCCCCTCTGTTTCTGCTGGTTTTCTTTGATGGAAATGTTTTGAACCTAAAAGTTTTACAGGATATAATTCAAGAAGTTAAAAATAGTCTTCAGGTGGTTTCAACCAAAAATGTTTAAATTGATTTAGTTCTAAATTTTACAAAATTGGAATGTAATCTATAAAATTTAGCATAAATGGGATGTAAAGGTAATTTTGGTTTTCAATGTCAAAACATTCTTTCCTAAACCAAAATTCTTATAGATAAGCGCTTAATGTCTTAGGAAACTAATGAAAAGGATTTTACTTAATTTAGATCTAAACTAAGTGATTTTTAAGAAATTAAGTAAAAGTTGTCCACTTGACGATTAATGTTTTGAAAGGGGGTTTGCAAGCTAAATATTGACTTTAGTGCTCAAAGGAGATTGTAAAATATTTTCAAATTATTAAACAAAGTTTGTCAAAATTGACAATCTTTTTGAGAATACATTAGAATTCAAAATGTTTATAAACCCTATTTTTTTAAACGAAGTTCTTAGGGTATGGTCATAAACTTGTAGAATGGTAACATTTTAGTCGCAAATCTTATTGTTCGAAAGTTATTCGAGGGAACAAATGACTGATCGTAATTATATACAGTCAAGGTGTAGACTACCACTACTAGAATTTAGCATTTTGATAAGCTTTAAAAATGCTATCAAAATCATTTCGTAACGTTAAATCTAATGCTAAGACAACCCAGCTTATTAAAAGTCCAGATCCTATTATAGGGTTTTTAAAAACTTATGCTGTTATGCCATAAAAATATATACCATAGCGTTTTTAAAATCTAATTGTACATAATTCTTAGTGTTTTTAAAATATAATTGTATGCTATTCTTAGCGTTTTTTAACACTTATCTTATTTGTGATATTACAATTTTTTTATGCTATGAATATCCGAGTAATAACAAGATATAGATATCTATGATAATGTTTTAAAATCGCCATCTTTGACGTTATTCTTAATGTTATTTAGCACTTATCTTATTTGTGAGATTACAATTATTTTACGCTATTAATGTCCAAGTAATAACAATAAAGTCTGGACATCAATTCAAATAGGAATTTCAATGCATTATTTGAAAAATTAAGCAATAAATAAGAACTAATTAGTAAATTTACTATATAATAATTTTTTGCCAACATTTAAAATACAAACTTTCATTATATATATATTAATATTAACCTGTATTCCAATACAACCTTTCAACAATAACAACAAAAAAAATGTTTGAATACAATTTTAAATAATTATACAAAGACATTACTTAAAAATGTTACTACAATAGTTTGGGCCTGATAATTGCATTTACCTAATCAAAACCTCTGCAAAAAAGAAGAATAAGTAGCACAAGAGGACTAGATTTTGAAATAACATAAGCTGATTTTTCTACAAAATGCTAGTGTAAAATAACTTTTTTCTCCTTCTGTTTTTCAAGAGTCATGAGCATTACCTGGGTTTAAATATGATGACAAAACTATTGATTGCCAGTAAAATCGTGCATATCCATCTAGGTACCTACACATGCAAAATAATATAAATAAAAGCATTAATAAGGCATACCGTATCGAGATCAGGGAAACTGTTAAAAGCATTAATATGGCCTGTAAAATGGCAGATAGTCAAATACTATTAATCTATCAAATGGTTAAGCAAGTAATCAGGGAAACTGAACCGCTTAATCAACTTAACAATTTGGTTGTGACGGTACCACTGCAATATTATATTGCATAGGGAATCCCAAACCACCAAGCGGACCAGTTTGCCACCCAGGAACTGGAGCACAATGCGCTGGAAAGCTTAGAGAGAAAAGATCCTGCAGCAAGAACAATATTACTACAAATTCAAGCACATAAAAATATACACAAGCTACAAGATGAAACCTACTTAAGAGCCAATTACCTCTGGCAATGCTTGTCTTCCACTTGATCTGGTATCTGCAGCAGCAGGTTGTGACAAAACAGAAGAAGTGAGCTCATGAACAGGTTTCAAGATAGGTTGGGGTGCTTGTATAGTTGAATTACTTGGAAAGCCTTGTCCATTAGCGGCGGGTGATAAGCTCCATGACTGGAAAAAAAATACCATGAAAAACAAAGTGATAAAAGGTACTGCATTTTTTAAAATTTAATCAAAATTCAAGATGACCGCAACAAAAGCCTCACCTGACTGCTAGGAGGTCCAGGTATGGATGGTGTAAGTTGTTGAGTAGAAAACTGATTACTAGTAGAAAGGAATAAAGAAGGTTGTTGTCGTTGCTGCATGGTAGGCCAATGCCCTAAAAGCATAACACAACAAAGATTGTAGTGCAAATAATTGTGAAGCAACAAGTTAACAAGTCTTTCTTGCATTTATAAGTAAGCAAATTTAATATAACAAATTTAGGCATAACAAATTTCATCTGCTGCAATTGCAAACATACCCGACACAGCTCTTCATGAAGCTGAAAACATAAACAATTCCTGACTTTATTATATGGTCTCAGTATATTCTAGCTCACTAGGAAGAGATATTTTTTGGAGAATTTGGTCTAGATGTTTTTTAAAATTGCTCTTTATTTTGGTCTATTTCTTCTATTTTGGAGAATTTGGTGTACTACTTAACAACCCTAGAGCCTCAAATATTCTAGCTCATAAGCTAGATGGAGTTTTATGCCTTGTTATTGGCTCTCCTCTCTTCTAAACTTGCTCCCTTCCTCAATTCTTCATGATTATGTGGAATTGAATAACTATTTCCACGAATCAAATTTTTATGATCCTCTCTTATTAAATACCAAAACATCAACATGCATTTTGGTTTGGTTTGGTTTGGTTTCTCTTGAGCCATAATGTGGTAATGTTAGAAACTAACTAATAAAAAGCTAAGGGACAAGACCTTTGAGCGTATTGAACCCCAAAAAATACCATGCAAGCTAAGAAAGAAAATCCATCTAAATGATTAAAACATTTATGACAAATGGAAAAGAGGTGAGTTTTGACAGAACCATGGAAATCTTAAATCTTCTAAGACAACTACTGACCTCGGGTCATCTTTACTTTAGGCATCAACTCATCTGATGAGCACGCTCTTTGACTTTTTTCTTGCGGATAGCCGCTATTGAGCTTCGCATTGGCCTCCCCATCAGCTTCTTCTTTTTTGCCTTCTTTCTCTACAACGCTTCTTGCTTAGTTTTTTGAACTTCTCTAGATGCCTCTTGAGCTTCCTTGCTTCTTGTGGCTTCTATCTTCAATCAAGTTTGCAATTCAAAAGAATAGAGTTTGAAATAATAAGTAGGAAAATTCTTCTGAAATTGAATAAAGCTTTTAGATTCTGCTAGAAAAAGTAGAAATTCTACAGGAACCACAACAATGCCTAAAGTAAAGACATAATGGATTCCTTTCCAGTCACTTTTAAAATCTTTAACTAAAGAGTATGTTTCTGAAAGTTATTTTACGAGACTGCAGACTAAGAAATAATCTCCAAAATAGCACGTTTACCAAACATAAGTAGCAATTGTAATTATCTAGGAATCAGTTTTAGGAGAAACAGCAATCATAAACTAGCTTGATGAATTGTACCCACCAGAGAACTTACCCAGTAACGCCTAACCAAATCGATATAGTAAGGAACAAAAGCCACCAAGTGAGTCATATCGGCCATGTTACTTACATTGGGGAGGGCAAACTTGAACTACAACATCTTCCTATGTGTTCCTAGGTGTTGATCAGAAAAATACAATGAGATGAAGCCCTTTCTGAATTTCTCATAAGCTTTCTCACCAAAAACTTGCAAAGTTCCATTGCAATCAGAACTAAAATCAAAGGAAGATACGATAGCATTATACTTGTACCAGAGAAACCTAAACTAATCCTCCAAAAATATCAAGAAAATGTTGATTTATCCTTCTTGTTTCACCATGATCATGCAATGGGATTATACAATAACTAACATAATATGCATAAACATAATAGGAACAATTCAAAGTATACGGAACTAACCACTCAATATTGAATTACAACAGGCTAGTTAGATACCATAAGGATTTTCATCTAGAAAGAAACATACCCATGAATCCATGATGGAATGATACACACTTTTCTTCATAGTATATGGTAAATTATAGAAGAAATTTAACAAAAAAACAATAGTTTATAGAAGAAACTAAGAAAACAAAAAGTAGAACCTAACAAAGAGATTGGTAGATCACCAACAAGAGCAATCTCTAATAGCAAAAAAGCCCAACATATAAATGAAATGGCTAAAGTGTTATCTTTCAGCTTTGCAGAACAATTGTTTATTCTCAAAGAATTAACTTTCATAATAAGCATTATTTTCACACAAACTAATCATAATTACATTAACCACTTAATTCATTAATCTCAAAACAGAACTAGTTTTCATATCTGGTAACAAGTTTAATAAATTTGTCTAATCTCCAATATGTCAAACAAACTTAGATTGAAAATTGAGAAAGGAAAAAAGTTACAAACCTGATCAAGCACAGCATAAGAGATCAAATCACTAGCCACTTGCTTCGATTCTCAATTGTTTTGTTAAACCAAGTTCTTCATGTTATCTTTTACTTATATTTGCAAACTATAGTATCCATTTACCGTACATGTAAACCAAAAGGTTCCTAATCCAAATTGCTCTTTATTTTGGTCTATTTCTTCTATTTTGGAGAATTTGGTCTGCTAGAATATTTGAGGCTCTAGGGGTATTTTTTGGGGTGTTAGGAAGAGATATAGTCTCACTAGGTACTAGAAGTACTAGATCTCTCGTATGATTTGAAAACAAAAACAATTCCTGACTTGAGATCAGAAAAATAGAAACCCATCAAAATCATACAACAAATTGCACATACATATCAAAATTATGAGCTAGAAACAGATTTATACTAAAGAAAAAATAAGAAAACCTTCCAAATTAGCACATCGTGGTAAATGATTTACACTCTCTAGCAGTGAAGCTTCTAAAACTAGATTTTTCATAAACTCCATTGGAGAGACCCACGAAAGTATGTGGCGGAAACTAACCTTGAAATCCCATAGATCAGAGAGAAGAAACCCTGGATAGCCAGTAAATTTTCCCGAGAAACAAATAGAAAGCGAAGGAATCTAAACACAGATTTGAGACTAGTCTAATTTAGCAAGTGACAAAGCCTACAACCAACGAAAATTCCACAAAATCGAAGGCAGCTGCATACCCTAAGCCCCAAATCACGATTGAAAGCTACCGAACCCTTAATCGCGATTTAAGAGCGATCCTTTAAACCCCTATTTGATTTTGATCATAAAATGTATTAAACCCTATGCCCCAAATTGATTGGCCCTAATATTATTTAGCCCCAAATCGATTTGGCCCTAGGAATAAAAGAGATAGAAAGAGTGGAGAAGACTACTGCACTAGAACAGAAGACAGAAGCCTTCCACGTCGGCGCCGTCCATCTCGCCACCATCCATGTCGCCGAAGCAAACAGCTTAGTGAGCTTTAGGGGTCGAGAGAGAGAGAGAGAGCGTGTGTGCTGTGGTGGGGAATTTTGGGTGTGAGCTTCAAAATCATACCCAAGCCCGTGTTTAGATGTTAAAAATAAAGAGTTTTTTTTATGTAGCAAATACGATTTCGCGCGTGCCAGTCCCTCCACCTATTATTAGTCATTTTTTCATAGCATTTTTTCAAAAGTGTGGAATTGGTATGTCATCTAATTGTCAGATTCTTGTAGTGATGGTGCTGAATGTGTTCTAAATTCTTGTAAAGTTTTCAAGATGATCATCTCGAGAAATTCAATTATTGCGAAACTTCAAGCTCCACTTTTTCTCAGAGGTATGATGTGCTTTCCTTTGTTTTTGTTCTTCTACTTACGACAACAACATCGTTGTGTAACATAATTTAACTGGTTTGAGAACAAATGGGTCTGATATCCCAGATGAAAACTTTGTTATACTATTTGTTCATGCAATTAATGTCAATGTATAATTGATGATTTTGTTTCTTTTTTAGCTTTTTCTACCAGTATTTATAGTATTATTGTTTGAAAATATATTTTCTTTTTGTTTTAATAAGTTTTAATGATCCAATATTTATGGTTGGTTTCATTTTTTGGATGAAATAGATTGCTGGAAGAAGAAATGAACACTTGTAGAAGTACCCTGATGGAAAAGTGATAAGCCTTGGAATTGGTGATACTATAAAGCCCATTCCAGAAGCTATAACATATGTAATGACCAATGTATGACTTTCATTTGTGTCGTTGATATAGCTAGTATAGTTTATACTGTGGTATATGCTTCTGATATTTGATCAAATTGCTTTTACTTTTGCAGAGAGCATATGCCTTGTCCTCCCAAGAGGGTTGTAGTGGCTATAGAGCTGAGCAAGGAGAAAAGGTATTTGGATTATATATGTGTGTACCATTTTGCTAATTCTTTATGGGATGATGTTGGTCATATATGTTGTTTACAATATTGTAGTTTCATCGACACTTGGAAACCAGCAATTTAAGACCAAATCCCCTACACTTTCATATACTCAATACTTTGCCGAATCTTTGATAAAAGAAGCAAAAATAGATGACAGGATTGTGGCAATCCACGCAGCGATTGGTGGAGGAACTTGACTTAATTATTTCCAGAAAAAGTTACCAACACGTTGCTTTGATGTGGGATTGTTGAGCAGCATGCAGTTACCTTTGCAACTAGTTTGGCTACAGAGGCTCTCAATCCATTTTGTGCTATCTACCCATCATTCCTACAATGAGGATATGATCAGGTGGGTGACCAAAGGATATAACAGGTGGTTTGGTTCGGTTTGGTTTGGCTTAGATTTCTAATTTTTTTTTCTAAGGCAGTAGTTGTCTAGAATTTCCAACTAAATGTTCAAAATTGTTTTAGGTGGTACATGATATAGACCTTCAAAAATTACCAGTTCGCTTTGCAATGGATCGAGCTGGCTTGGTAGGTGCTAATGGACCAACTCACTGCAGAGCATTTGACATGACATATATGGCTTTCTTGCCCAACATGGTGGTGATGGCTCAATCAAATGAGACTGAACTTTTGCACATGGTGGCAACAACAGCATCCATAGATGATACACCAAACTGCTTCAGGTTCCCAGGGGGTAATGCAGCTTTTGGTGGACACTACAAAGGTTTGTGTGTTCTATATGTTGAAGATTTAGCTTTTCTCTTTTGAAATGAAGATCAACTATTTGATTAGGTGATCACTTGTTGTAGTCTTGTTTTGATATTTGGGTAGTGCGTTATTGTTGTTCCTTTGAGTTGTAGTTGTACAAAGTTGCTATAGGAAAATTTATTTCACCCAAACAAGGAAAAATTAATAGGTGTGAGCATGAGTATGAGCTTGTAAAAAATTATATTGACGAGAAACATGAACATGTGTGTTTATAAATAGGAACAAGTGTAGTTTTCAAGCTCTTGTAGGTTAATCGATTCAATTAGTAAATTGAAAGATACACCCTTTCCATTTCGGAAACAAGTGTTTCTACGTATAAAATTGCCTGCTACAAATTATTATTCTTGGGTTGTATTTTATTGCAACTACTGGATAGTTTAGTGGTAAAGGTTTTTTTTTTTTTGGCACTCATTTCAATCTTATGTATTTTGTTTTGTGATGTTTACCATAATAATTTCAATGAGACAACCATATCGATTCTAAATTACAACTCTTTTGCAATGCTACTGGTTCTGTACTGATACTATTTCTTTTTCCATTCACTAGTTCAAGTGGCGCCTTTTGAAGGAATGTGGCTTTATTGAGGAAATTCACGAGAAATAGAAACATATGTGTTTATAAATAGATATTGATGTGATTATTAATTTATCATTTGAAAAGTTCAGTACTTTGAAAATTGAATTCTCTAAACTTATGTGTTATTTTCCATTTATTGTTTATCTGGAAAGGTTTTGGGTTTTAATGTTCCTTTCAAGATGTAGCCTAATACCTATGTTTCATTAGGTATTATAATGGACATGTATCTTGGTCTTATTGGGATGGTTTGCGTACACACCAGTTATGACCAGTCAGTTATTGTTCTTGGTATGTTTTGAGCTTAGCATACAATATCAAACTTGTACTTAAGTTTTGCATCTGAAATGTGATTCTTTACCGGACTTGCTTTCAAAGTTTCTTTTCTAATCGGGTGAAATTTACTTTACTAACTTAGCCTAACTTCAATTTTACCATGTCGTGCTAATGTAAAATGGAGATGTATTGTTTCCTTCTATCATATGTTAACTTGGTAGTACATAAGTCATATAACTTTGGCAACATCACTGCACTTTTGGAACATTGTCACATTCACTGAAGGCAGCACTACTCGTGTAGAATACTTTGGTCTAATTCACAAAGGTCGGCTCACTTTGGATTGGCCAACTAGACATCAGATTGCTCTGGGTTTGGCTTATCTTTACCATGATCTTCTTCCTCCTATTATTAACAGAGATATTAAGTCTACCAATATCTTACTTGATGTGAATTACCAGCTTTTAGTGTTGTTATGAACTTGTTATTCACAGTGAACTTTTAGTGGCAGCCATCTTTTTTAGCGGTTATCAACTTGTTATGTTATGAATATGAACTATTAGTGTCTTAGTGGCTACAAACTTTATGTGTTTACTGTATTTTTATTGTTCATGAAGTTTTTATATTGAAAAAGAGCTATTTATACAGCTTATTATATCATTGAATGAAATGGTATTGACAGGTTTTTATTAAATATATTAACATAATTGCATTACCCCAAAAAAACTGTTTATATAAAATTCATGTAATTTTACATTTAAAAAAACAAGGGCTAATCTACATGTAATGGTACTTGACAACGGTTTTATGAAAAAAAACAACATTTTTTTAATCAAAATTCATTGTTTTAAATTATAAAAAACAATGATGATTTGGGAAAAAAATATATAAAATTAAAAAAAAAAAGGTGACAAACGTGATATTCTGATACTAAAAACAACATTTTTTTCATGACAATATGACTATGGGTAAAAATTGTTGTTTTATAGGGGTAGCAAAAATACGAGGCTAATTACCACGGTTGGACAACTGTTGTTTTTGACTGAAAAACAACAGGGATTAACCTTGGTTTTTTTAGCAGTTTTATTGTAGTGAAATGTAATGAAAGCGGATTTGAAACAATGCAGCATGCATTGGAAGAGCCCAAGATGGAAAGCAAGTACAATGCTTGAAATGAATAAATGTAAAGAAAGCAGATCTGAAACAATGTAGCATGCATTGGAAGAGTCCAGGATGGAAAGCAAGTACAATGGGCATTTAAGTTGTCACTGATCTGATACTTGCACATCCCAAGTTTGCTGTGTTTAATGAATATAATCTCTTGGCTAGTACTTTTCTTGAGATATTGTGTTTGGGAAGAAAAGAAAGAACAATTAAAAAATATTCCTAAGACAAAGTAGTTGGTGTGGCTAATACAATATTTTTGTTGAAGATGTAACTCGGGATAAATGCCCAGTGCGTGGGTTCAATGGCATTTGAACATGATAATGCCGAAGAATGATTGCTGGCAGAGTTGGACACTTGGAAACTTGGTTGACTGATTTGAAGGAATAGTTGCGATATTTGAATGCTATTTTCTTCGGTAGCTTTTGATGCTAATTGTTCAGACTTGTTTTTCAGAGATCCTCTCTTTCAGAGATCCTCTCTGATTTTCTATGAAAGTTGCCATGGCCATGCTTTAGCTTGGCAAGCATTCTTCTTATTTAGTAGACCCTTCTAGGTCATATATCAATTACAAAATTCATCGCAAAGTGTATAATATAATATTTTGTACACGCAACAAAAACTCAGCGATCCCATCCATCTAGTTAACTAAACTATTAAGTTATAACTTCTAAAATATGATACATTAAAAGCGTTATCGTATATATATTTTATAACATTTTGTAATTACATCCAAAAACCGTTACATAAAAATCTTTGTATTTCCGGATTTCGAATAGTATCTTATGGTAACTTTTTTTTTTTTTTTTTTTTTCACATTGTACAGTGGGATTTTTGGTGTATTGATTAAAAGTATATAACTACAGAAGAAAATAAATCACACGTACAAAATGCTGGTGCTAGAGGGATATTAAGGCATCTCTAGACTCTAATCCACAACTTTTACAGGAATGACTGGAATCGAATCCCACCATTCTTTAAATCGTCTGTTACCTTGGCTGCTACTTCCCAAGCTTAGACGTACCTTTAATGTCATGGCAAAACAATACATTATGATTCCCATTATTATATACTTTGTTGGAATTATTGCTATTATAATGGCCAACCCAGTCATCGCCACCATCACCATATTTGCATGCTGCAAACAAAGTACATGCTTCCAAATTTAAATAACTCGTCACAACAAGAGAAAAATCTAAAGCTCGAAAATTTTTAAACGATACATTTACTTCATCCATAAACTACCAACTGGTAAGCTAGTAAGATTTTCGACTTCTAATCATTATAGTCTAAAATACTCTTTCAAAATATATTTATGTATAAAACTAAAACTAAAACTAATTATTAATAATAATAATAAATTAACACTTGCCCATCATTATTTTAGTTGAGTATTTTTTTATTAACGCTTTTTTATATACTACTTTTATTTCAAATATCAAAAGGGTATTTTTAGAATTTTGAAAAAAAAATTTAACTCAGGATGCCAACACGTGATATTGAAAACTAGGAGTTACGTTTTGAACAACATGCGAACTAAAGTGTACCCAAATGTAACGTTTTCAAACTTAAATTAAACAAAAGATTGCACCTTATAAATGATTGATTATTACCTTTGGAGCCTTTGAGATAAATATCGACCACACTTTCAACAATGATATGTTTGCTATCTGCACCAACTCATAGACACTTTGCAACCCCTGTTGAGCCGATACTATGCTCTCCATTGTGCTCTGATCAGAGGCTCGGCTAACTACGATCTCATTGCATTTCTCATTGATCCTGTTTTTCCTTGCCCAAAGCATCTTTCCTACCAACCATAATAAGAAAAACGATATTCCCTTCCCTACCCACTCCCTACATTGTAAAAATATAGTTGACAAGAGAAACTGAACAGAAAATTGAAAGATTGAAGTGTAAAATGGTAACTCACTTATAAGCGATTAGAAGAGCAGCTGTAACAAAAGCTAGAGTAAGTCCCGGTCTTTCCCACATAAGGACTTCTTGGATCCACGGCACCATATTTTTTAGTGGCTTTACGAGCTCCTAGATTATAGAATAAAGTAAAATTGTAATTATAAAAATAATATTATGCATCTATCATATAAAAATGTAAATAAGGCTAGAATGTAGATACTTACCACCAACACAATAGTGCTATCTGTAATTCCTTCCTCTTTTAGACTTTCTGTCGTAGCTTTGGCTACAGCAGTCTCCTTTTCTTCCTTTCTAGCTGTATTAATAGCTGTTTCCAGTGACGAGAACTCTTCAATTTGACCAGTTAAAGTTTCTTTGTCCGCTTCTTTTACTTCCATAGTACTTGAAACAACTACTTCCGAAACATTCAAACTCCTCAAAATTGAACTTGCACTGCACGGATACCCGCTGTTCACTTTCTTCAGACTCTCGGCGAGCTTATCAAGTACAAAGTCTCCTTTCGGAATTTCATCAAACAAGGCGAAGATTAAGAACTTTTTCGGATCAGGGGGTGAAATCCTCAGCATTTCTCTAGCTGCATGGAGCCTTATTATGCCTAGTATGGTCCTTGCATGCATCTCCCAAACTTCGAATGAACATTTCACTTCGAATGTTGATAAAAACTTGTGCAAGAGTATGATCTCCTTTATGAGCGCAAGCCAGTGGTCGCGTCTTGTGGAACTTGTAATCTCTGGAAACTCCAGCACAATTCCCTCTGATCTGAAATATTGGTAACACACTAGTTGAAACAGATAGTGAACATGGACAAATTAAATGTGCCAGAAAATAAATAAGACCTAATGAGACCAATAGCATCAAAATTACCCAAACCCCTTTTACACACAGTAGTATAAATATCAAAGAAGCCTTACAACTCAGGAAATATCAAGAAATATATATATGAAGTGTGTTTGTGTGATTATAATTTATGATCAAATAGCCTTACAATTCAGGGGACTCGTAGATAATAGCCTTGTCGAAAAGAGGGGCACCCCAAGGACCAGTGGCAGTTGGTTTCACAGTATGTTCCATGTTTTTAGAGAGGTTTATCTTCAGAGCATCTTCATATGTAATTACTCCGGAAGCCTCAAAGTAAAGAGCATAGTTGGTCAATGTAAGCCTACCTGGAAGAGAACATATATATGATTAGAAAATAGCGCGGCGGATTATTAATCTACATGAAACTTGAAAGAGATTTCCAGGACTAACCAGGCCAACTCGTTCCTCCAATGTGACGTACTACTCTCTGCGAGCTAGCAGTTCCGTCCACATGCAATATAAATTCGTCATCAGCTAGTTCCGCGCCATTTGGTATTGCCTGTTTTTGTAGATGTTTTATGGTTCTACAAAATCATAGCACAATAAAAAAATCTGTCAATACTAAAACATCACAAAAATTAGGTGTGTATATATATGGTTTTTGATGTTTTACTTTTCAATCTCTTTCAGAAATTTGTCATATGCAGGAAAATGAAGCCGGTTCCCTGTGGGCGCTGTTAGAGTTTCAAAAGTGAATCTTCCATTAACAACATCTGCAGCCAGCGGAACCAATGATCCTAACCATACAAATGCATCTTCTCCGACATACGGCTCATTGTCAACCTGCAGAATCATATTGAGTTATTTGAACATTCTTCCTTTATTCATGTTTTCTTTATATAAAAATTGATTTTACATATATATATAACTGAGAACAACTAATCTGATCTATAGCTAGCTTACAAGAAGTGGCATGATATCGGAGTAAAACAGAGGAATCTCATCTTGTTCCAAATTTGCTTCTAAAGGCATCTTCATATCTTCATTTTCCTTTGCCAAATTTTCCTATGAAACCAAAATTTCAATTGGCCGAGTAATTTAGTCAGAACAAACTGTACTATTTATTGAGTAATTCAATTGGTATAACCCTTTTTTGTTTTCCACTGAAGGAACAGCTTACGTTCAGATGATAAAAACAATTTCAAATCATTATCATCATTAGACTTAAAAAGAGTTGATGGGAGCTTGTGCTTCCCCTTTTTTTTTTTTTTCTGTTCAATTAATAATCTGACATCTTCTATACGAAATAAGATCCTTTGTAACTGTAAATTAAGTTTATTTTGCTCAAAAACTCTAGTACTATTAATTAACTCTAGTATTATTTAAAAATAAATTAATTAATTAACTCTAGTATCTCAAATTGGTTAGGCTATAATAATAGTTTTCATCCCACCCAAAAAAAAAATTTAAATTAGTTATAAAAATCTCAAACCAAACGAAATAAACTATAACATAGAAAGAAATTATGAAACGGCATCGTTCCAACCAATTTTAAATTCAAATAACATAAATTTTGCAGGGAAAAAAAATATGAAGAAAATTAAAGATGTACCGTACAAGACTCTTGGTGGGCAGAGGAGGGCATTTCCCAGGCAAGCATCATATCAAAAGTGAATCTACTAAAAGAACCATCACCTATATGTTCATCTATCTTTTTACACAATTCGTTTAGAGCCTTTGCGCTACAATATTGCACAAATGTCCTCGCGTAATCTCCTCCATTCTCGTCATTATTCCAAATCACACTTTCAAATTCTTCCACCAATTCATCAACGGACTTCTCCACCATCCTGCACCCAAATATTATTCATGATTATTATATAATTTTAATTAATCCCACGATAAAATAAGGAAAAATTAAAGAATTAGATTGAGGAAAAGGAATAGAGTGGTTGATTATTACAGGGCGCATTTTTTTACGACGTCGTTGGCTATGGAGGACAAATGCTTTATCGTTATTTTTGCCATCTCTCTTGTTCTGTAATTTGCTTGTTAATCGAGAATGGGCTGAAATTGGAAACTTTGATTTATAAAGGAGATGGGTTTGTCGGGAAGAAAAGAAAAAAGATGAGGTTGAAAGTGAGAGAACAGTTGAGATGTGTTGGTCTTGGAGAGTGCCACGTTTAGATGGCCATGCAACGTAACACCTGTTTCATGTATTCCCTATTTATCCTGGACAATTTGTGTGCGCTTCTCGGATATATCTAACAATAGATAGAATTTTCACACCGATTGGTTTTTATTTAAGGAGTATTTTGTCACAATAATAATAAGGCTAATTAGGCCGAAAACAATCTGAATTATTCGCAACTTTGCATAATGCTATCAGAATTTGAAAAATGACTAAAAATCATTCAAATTTGTAGTTCATCTACTTAAACATGTGATTTTTGTATATGAACAATAAATTCATGTGATATTTAGTCACCTGTTCCGACCAAAAACCACCTGAATTTACTGTTGATCTACTTAAGCGATTGATTTTTGTAGATAAACAATAAATTCGGTGATTTTTGGCATTCGTTCCGTCATTTAAGTAAATAAACTATAAATTCAGATGGTTTTTTATTATTTTTCAAATTCATGTTACACTATGCAAAATTGCGTATAACTCAGATGGTTTTTAGTCTATTTAACCTAATAATAATAATAAATACTTTTAGCATTATATATATATAAATACTAGAATCCAATTTCCATATTTTATCAGCAAACAAACAAGAATAAGATACCACGCACACAAATTTAAAGGAGATAAAATAAAAATAAATAAATAAATAAAAAGAAGGCAAGTGGGCGACCCTTGCCATCTTCTGGGAGGTCATGGATTCCCAACCTGATGGAGCCACACAGTAGCCATTTGCACCCCTCAACTTTTAATTAAATATTTGAATTTATTCCTCTCTAAAATTAAAATTTACATATATCCCCTGAGATTTCAAAAAAATTCGTTTTTTGTTTTATTTATTTATTTCTCCTTTGCCCTCATTTTTAGTTCAGCTATGTACGTCTGACGCATTACGCAACATTGTTTCGTTATGACCAATTTCGGCTAAAAATACAAAATCTCAATTAGTATTTGATTTAGGTAAAGGTGAACCAAATAGGAGAAAGCTATTCTTGGATTGACCTTCAAAGGGAGATCTTAAGGGTTTATATAAACACTCGAAGAAAAATGTTGCTTCAAAGCTAATAATAAATAGTTGAAAGGAAGTAATGATTGCAGTTTACAATAAATGCATTACCCTATTTATTGGCAAAAAACTTGGGAATATAATACAATATAAACTACATAATATCTAAGTAACCTACCCAAAAGAGCGTATGGGAAACAAGAGGTGTAGAGTTAGGCGGCCTCATATGACATCAGGCCAAGCAAGTGGCTATATGGACAGGACGCGCATCGACTTGAGAAAGCTCAATCTTCTTCTTTGACTTCCATTGACCAGGTTTGCCGATGCCAAAACAATACATGAAAGCTTCTATTCGAACATGAGATTTTTGAGATCTTCATAAAGGGACATACTCTAAACGAGTATTCATAAAACAAGGATTAATCAAACAGAAGAAACCGGACCAACAACTCATCCCCAAGTCTATTTGCTTCAAGAGGAAATGGGCTTGTTTTTTCTATAAGGGTCAATTTGCCTTTGGGACTTCAACTCTATCCGGCAATCATAAGGCCAGGATAGGAAGATGGAGGATAGGAAAAGGGTGCGACATCAAATTTTGAATTTCAAATTTACACGCGATATCATTATATCATAAAGGTAAACTTGTACTAATGTTTAGACTTCTCTACTAGTAGACATCGAAATTCACGCCTAAGGAACCCACAAACCAAAGACGACTTCTGGTGTAAGTCATTTATTTACATATTTATTAGGTATTTTAGCATAATATTTTGATAGTTTTAGGGTCCTAACATATTAATTTACCTTGTTTTTTTATTTTATTTAAATGTTTTAGGTGCCAAATGCCAAAAGAGAGAAAAGGAAGTGTTTTGGGGATTTTCGAAAGAAAAAAATGCAAGATTTTAAATAAGAAGAAAAGTGTTCAAAAATTAGGGTATAGTTTCGCGGCGCCCATACATGCATGGTACTTGGACCTTAGTGTAGGGAGCTACAATGAGACCATTGGGCACTGTAGTGCCCGACTCTGACACTTTATGGTATATGGATTTAAGGCTAGAGTGCCAATGTAGGCAAGAAGAGCGTCACGGTGCCAGTTGAGAATTCAGATTTAAATAGAACTTATCTTTTTGTTTGAAGTTGATTTTGAGCCGAATTCTAAAATATATCTTCCAAAACTACCCTTGAACATCCTAAGGCTATAAATAGGCCCAATTAGGGCTTATTTGGGAAACTAGGAAGCACAAAACAAGAGAAAATTACAAGAAGAGAAGCTAATCCAAAGGAGAAGAAGATCTAGAGTTGTAGAAATCATATTTTTCTTATCATGTTCTCTATTTATTTACATTGATGTTTAAGAATTTTTGAATGTTATTTAGAGTTATATTTTCTAGCTAAACTTCTAATTGCTAGGGCTAAGATGTACCTATCTTTGAAACCCTAAGTTGTTATTTATGCTAATTCAATTACATTATTCTTTCCATGTTTAATTGTTGATAATTACTTAATCATGAGATTCATATGTCTAGCTAACTTAGGAATTAATCACTACCATAACTGATCATCTCCAAAGATCTCGGTCAGAGCAGGCATATGCCAAACATGAATACCCCCTGAAGCCATAGGTACAACACCTGGTAGAGCTACCCAAACTTGAGAACTTCTAGTTATCTTGGTAGGAATTTTCTATCTTTATTTCCCTCTCAGCAAATAATTTTTTTCCCACAAGGGGATTGTGATGTCTTTCTATGGAATTGCAAGTCTTTTTATTAATTAGCTCCTATTTGTGGTGCACAATTTTGTGGAATGTAGGTAGTGGTTATGATCGATTCAATATAAAAGAAAGAATAGTATGTATCTTTTGTTAGGGATTTCCTGGACCTAGTAAAGACTATGGGGTTTCGGCAAGCATCTGTTCTAGTTCTATCATCAGCTATGGGTTTGAATCTAAGAGAAATTCTAGAGAATGTTTGTTACCTTGAAATTTTTACCCTACAATATGGGATCAGAAAGCCAAAATAAATTATTTTAGCCCTTATAAAAAGAAAACTGATTCTTGAACCCCTTTCACACTCATGTCAGGTCAAGGGCCAAAATTTGTCTTTCTTCAAAAATGAAAGAAAAAGCCCCTTTGTTTTGTAACAAATTAGACAGAGCTCCCTATTTTATTTTATTTTTTCTAATTCTAATTTCTTTAATCCCTTTCCTAACCATTTTTACCTGGGATCGTAGATCCCAAGTTTGTCTACGAAGAGCATACCTAATTCGATTAGTGTCTATAATTAATTCCTAAATAAGTTACTAGCCCTATGTGTTTAGTGTATATACTTATTAAATGTTATATATATAGATATATCTTTATGTTATATCCATTGATAAGTTGTGAACAGTTTAACCATAGATAATCTCTTAACCATCCCATCAAATAAGTGGAAGATTATTACTTATTTTTGTACTTGTTGTTTTATTTTCCAATTATTTCTTCAATTAAAATAAAAGAAATAATTGGAAAATAAAAGAGCAAGTGCTAATGCTAAGAAAGCATTCATTCTTTAGTTCATTTCTTTTTCTTTTTCTTTTTTCAAAAAACTTCAATTGGTTGTATACATATGTAAACATGATATATGAGTAAATGAATTATAGCTATTTGAAAATAGATTGGTATCAGAATTCATTTATGAAATGTAAAGTCAATATATCTATGTGGATATCTCTAAGATATCATAGGAAAGTGAAAAGATTTTTAATGTATTTTTATGGATTTGAAGAGAAATATCTAAATACATGTCTTATTCTTTTCAATAATCCTTATTTGTAGCAATGAAATTCTATTATTCCACCCCAAATGAATGATTGATTACAAATAGTGAGGATCTAGTATAAATTAGAATATAAATAGGATTATTTACACTTTTTTTTTTAGAATGAAATTCTATTAAATTATATGGTTTGTGGTTTGTTACTTTTTTATTATTACAAATATCACAAATTCCTTGTGATTATTTCTAGTATGGAATGAGTCAAT
>WUAT03264843.1:0-11084 GCA_010015005.3 Ulmus americana | reverse complement strand
ATTGATGAATGCTTGATTAAGAACTGAAAGAGAATGTTTGACGGTATTTTGAAAGAATGTTTGATGATATACTAAAAGGAACAGTTTGATAGTTATTTGAGCACAATTCATGCAAATTGCGTAGACTGTTATCTATATTTTATTAAATGAAAATGCAATTTGGAAAGCTATTGAGAATGATTTAATAAAAAAAATATTTTTAATGAAGTGGCGTACCCCAAGCCCTAAAGGCAAAGGTTATAAAAAGTCGTGTGGATATACACGCATTCGGGTACGTACACAGACAGGGCCTATGCACGGATTTAAAAAAAAAGATTTATGGAATGTTTTTCATGGAATGAAGATTTATAAGTTCATGACATGTTATATGTATTCATCGATGTCTGCATTCTTTAAGTTTCATCGTTGTACTTCAAGTACTTATATGACATGAATACATTTTCAATAATGTTTGAAAATTGTTTACAGGTTTACTGATCTAAATGTTATGACTTAAATTACGAGTTTCACTGAATACGTTGTTATATAAGGTGTTGACAGATAGTTGTTTGCAGGGTTACTGATTTAAATGCTACGACTCGAATTCATGAAACTCACGGGTTATTTACAATAATAATAAAAATACTTTACAGTGATTGTACTTACTGAGCTTTAGCTCATGAAAACATGTTCATGTTGCAGATTTCATTGGTGGATTATCGAATTTGCTTGTCGAGAGAGGTTCGGGATGGTGGGTGCAAACATGCTCGTTATGGAGTACAACGTTTCTGCAACAAAGATTTAATTTAGCGTAAAATTATTAGTTTAATGGAAGTTCTATAATTTTAATAATGGGGCACTGTTAGTATTTCTGATACCTCTAGCTGGTATCAGTTTTTCCTATGTTGATAGAATGAGGTTTTAGATGGTGAATGAAATCTACCAGGTCGTAAGGAGAGAAGAATAACTCTTCTCCTTATGTAAAATGTTAGTTTTAAAAAAAAAATTACTTTGATTTTCTTAACTTTTTGAATTTAAGAACCTAGTAAAACCCTTATCGTTACAGTTTTAGTTAATGTTTACGTTTCGAAAGATAGAGTAACGAACCTTCATCAAGGATATGGATTTGTCGAATTTCGAAGTGAAGAAGATGCTGACTATGTGAGTGATTCTAATGGCTAATTTTGCTTTTTGATTTTTCGTATTGATGTTAAGACATATTTATTTGTTTATTTTTTTTACTTCAAACCAGTAATTGCAGGTAATCAAGGTGCTTAATATGATTAAGCTTTAGGGGAAACCAATTCGTGTGAATATGGTATTCAATTTTTAGTTTTTCTAAGTTAGAATCTTTCTAGCCTCTATGTGTTGTACTAGATGGAAATTTATATAGCAAGCAAGTTTTTAAAGTTTTTATTATTTTTAATAATTATTTATTTTGCTCGTTAAGGGGTATTTTAGGAATTTTAGAATAATTGTGTTGATTTTTGTTGACCTGTGTACTAAATTGTTGTAAACATAAAATATTTATGTGATTATTGAAAAGTAGAGGTATTTTTTACAATTAATAAATTACAAGATACAAAAAATGTAAATATCCCTATTTTTATAAGAATCATCGATCATAGTACATATATATTTTTGGTACAGTGATCTTACCGAATTTTGTGTTACTAATGGCCACTTTGTGTAAACAGTGGTAACAAATGACCAAATTTAACTTTTATATAGTTGTTGGATTTTGCGACATGATAGTTTTTGGAAAACCAAGAGAATGTATTTTTCATAACCATTAAAATCAACTATAATAGATACATGTAATAGTCACACATATATTATTGGAAGTTGCATTTGTGTCATTATTGCCGCCAAACTTTAAATGCCTACTGCAACAAACCATAATTTTAATTAAGGTAAAACTTATTTTATTAGTTTTGTATTGATTAAATAAACAAATCTAACTCTTTTTATTATGAAAAAATTATCAAAATTATATTTTAATCATTTTTATACACAGTGATCATTATTGGTACAAAATTCAGAAGTTAGTGGCCTATAGTGTAATTTTCTCTACATTTTATTTAGTAATATTCTGAAATATTATAAGTTAAATAATGGTTGGTCCCATCCAATCTATTACGTATTCAAAAAAAATTATATTATTAACATAGTATTTTTAAATTCTTCAATACGACAAATTCTTAATTTTATTAAACCTCAAAAGTCTTTTTAGAGTACCAAATCAAACAACACCAGTTTTTATAAAATTGAGACTTTATCGAACTGAAAATTTTCAAAATGTTATGTTAATTATAAATTATTATTTGATTTGGTATTTTAAAAAGGTTTTTAGGTTTTTATAAAATTGAGACTTTATCATATTGAAAATATTTAAATGTTATATTAATCATAAATTATGGTATTGTTTGATTTGGTATTCTATTTTTATAAAATTAGGACTTTATCATATTGAAGAATTTCAAAATGTGATGTTAATAATTTACGATTAATATAACATTTTAAAATTCTTTAATACGATAAAATTTTAATTTTATAAAAAATTAAAAAGTCTTTTTAGAATACCAAATCAAACAACACCATAATCTACTATTAACATAACATTTTAAAAAAATTCAGTATAATAAATTCCCAATTTTATAAAAACTCAAAACCCTTTTTAAAATACTAAACCAAACAGCACATATTTCTACGATTTATATAACATTTTAAAAAAATTCAAAACAATAAAGTCTCAATTTTATAAAAATCCAAAAATCTTTTCAAAATATCAAATCAAACTACACATTAATTGCTATATATACCAGGTTTAAAATTAAAAACAAGTAAAAAAAAATTAGAAGGTTATTTTGGATATTTACATGCTTTAAGTTACTAAATTGTTTTAAACATAAATTATAGGGTACTCTTATGTGATCATTAGAAATAAAGTTATTTTTTGCAATTAACTACCACCAAAGTACCAAAGTGTAAATTTCTGATTTTTATATTTTCACGCCTTTTAACTTAGAGTTTACTTCAAAAATATAATATTTGGCAGACCACCAATATTACTAAATAAAATATATAAATGGCTTGATTGATGATTCTTATTTTTATAATTGAAATATTTACTTTAACAAAATATATATATGTTTGTTGGCGTGATTGAAACAAATCTTTCCAATGTTGTTTCTTTGCTATGGAGATCCAAAAAATATTTTTGTCGTCAATTATGTTGATAGGCCAGCGGGCACGGGTTAGGAGGAAGTTGAAAAGCCCATCCTTAGGTGTTTGGTTCGGCCTTATTTTTTGTAGGCCCCTCGTTTAGCTAAGTTCAAATTTAATAGCTATTTTTTTCAAATACTTCTATAGATGGGTTTTTGACCTGTAATTATTTTTTAATTCTGTCAAACTTTTTGACTGAGTATGTTCTTATCCGAATCTTAGAAATATTTTATAAAACGAATTTACAATAAGAATTTTTTTTTTATGACATAATAGATTTTTTAATAAGTAGAATATATATATAAATGTTGTTTGGTTTGAAATTCTAAAAATACTTTTGAAATTTTATAAAATTGGGAATCGTATTGAAATTTTTTTAAATATTATTTTAATCGTAAATTATGGTGATGTTTGATTTAATATTCTAAATACTTTATTTAAAATATTGTACTAAATAAAAATTTTATTTAGAATATTCTGTTTAAAATATTAAATCAAATAAAAATTCTCTTTAAAATATTCTGTTTAAAATATTTTATTTAAAATGTTCTATTTAGAATGCTGCAAAATGACAAATTATATAATAAATGTATCATTGAAAATTTGAAAAGATGCTCACACTATCCGTATCACTTTTTGTGTTCCTTTGGAACATAGAACATAAGTTATTCTATTTTACATAAGCATTTGAGCTTGAGATGATATAGAAGCTTAGTAATAGGTCTTAGATAGAGGGATGACTACTCTGATTTATGCAAGAGGAGGTTGGTATATTACAGGGAAAAGAATCCCATCTACAAGCTAAGCAATTGGAATCAAACATTACATTTCATATAGGAAAGCAAGAAGCTTAAACTGTTACGACATTAGCAAACAATTATTTATAATCTAACAACACAAACAAGAATAAACTGATTTTTTTTTCTTTCTATTGTTTTTGTTTTACGTAGCATCAAAAGGACATGAAGATTGCAGATTTCTTATAGTTTTTATTTTTTATTTTTTATTTTTCCTTTGTTATGTGTCTGATTATAACCTCTTGGTATTTGTTTTCTTTTCCAAGAATGGAAATGATCAAGTATTTTCGTTTCTTGTGACAGAAGGGGCTTCCTTGAAGATGGACAATGCTGGTAGCTTTCTGTGTACCGTCGTACGTTAGAGCAACTCTAATCACACTAGCCAAATTTTAGTTAAAATAGCTAAAAAGTTATTTTAGCTAATCACTATTAATAACTAATTCCAATCATACTCTCTATTTTAACTAAGGTTGATTATTTTATTACTTTTATTTAAAATACAAATAATTTTATTTTCTTTCAAATTTCTATTTAAAATATAAAATATGATTGGACTACATGATTTTATGTATTTATGAAAAAATTCCCATTATGAAATTTTGAGAGAATAAATAATTTTTTTTTATATTGTTTAAACATGTCACTGTTAGAAGAAGAAAAAAAAAAGCCATATTTACTTGCAATTTTGTTTTTTAATTTTACTTTATGTTCCATTCATTTTGAGAATTTATGATTATTGCAGAAAAAATTAACAAATAAAATAACAATAAAAGAGAGAAAGAGAGATAAATAGTAAAAAAAAAATGTTTGAGAAATACATGAAACTTATTGATATTTATAGGAGAAGGAAAAAAAATGTCAATTTTTTTTAAAAAATTGAATTGATATAATTTTGGAAAAAAATAAAATTTGCACATTAAATATTATGGTTTAATAATTTTTTACTATGCTTCATACTCCACATACTACTATCCGATAAATTTTTATTAAATTTTTTTTTTTTTACTTTTTGTCTAACTCATAATAAAATAATCAAAAAAAAAAAAAGGCTAACCTTGAGGCTCGCTACATTTGGCGAGTGGGATTTGGTGGCTGTCAAAATGGCTAGCATGGTTGGAGTAGAAAAAAACAAAAAAAAAGTTAAATTTTTAGCTATAATAGCTAAGGAGAGAAGAATAGCGAGCTAGTTGGACTTGCTATAAGGCCACAGACTCACCAGACCTTCCTTTGGATACTCCTACTGAGCCTTTGCATGATAGCCATGTCACTACCACAAAAAATGGATAAAATATTTAAGAAACGGGCGTTAAAAACCCATGTTGTTTCGATTAAATAAGAGCAAAAAAAAAAAAGGTTTTGGTGTGGGTTTTTATGCAAACCGTTGCCATTTCCAAACACTCGGAGCCAACTTCGTGCGACGTTGAGGAAACGGCATCGGTTGGCTTAAAATTGATGCTAAAAATGCTTTTGGTGTCGGTTCTAACCGCGCCAAAACTTTAAAAATTCACGCGCAAGGCACGTGGGATGGGGCATTTTGACCGACGTCGTTTCCTTGCAACCCCC
Organism: Ulmus americana; assembly: GCA_010015005.3. Lineage (NCBI taxonomy): Eukaryota > Viridiplantae > Streptophyta > Magnoliopsida > Rosales > Ulmaceae > Ulmus > Ulmus americana. The sequence continues at coordinate 5,520 of WUAT03264843.1, read as the reverse complement.
CACCTTTCTTCTTCTTCTCTGGTTGACTGTGCGATTTTCTATGCAAAATCTAGCAATATAACTCATTTTGACCGGCAAAAAAACTTGTTTTCTTCCCTCAATCTTGCTAACTTGAGTAAAGTATACTTTTTAACCGAATAGTATTTTTTTTTTTTTTTGAGTTTTAGGTTAAAATTAGGGGTAAATTGATTTTTTTGTTGTTGATATAAATACACAATTAAATGTTGTTTTAGTGATGCATTATTGTTAGAAATGGAGTGGGTAAACTTTTACATGGATTAGATTTTAGAAATTTTCAATTTTAGGATTTTAATTTGATGAAATATGAGTTTTTTTATTATTATTTTTTTATTTTATTTTGAGGTCAAAAATAACAAATTAATTTAAATTATTGATATAATCTTATTTTATATGTTATGGGTAATAAGCTTTAAGACTGAATAGATTTGTCCAATTTTAAGTTTATATATTTAATTTGAGAAATATGCATTTTAGGACTTTTGGGGTGTTTAAATCTAAATATTGTGTTAATTTGTGCTAATTAGGAGTAGAATAAAATATGTTCAATGAATTGTGTGCTACGGTCAATTGGATGGTTGTTTGTGTGCTATCTATTGTTAGAAATGTGATTTCTTTATGCATGAGGTTAGTCATATTTTTAGGGGTTATTCTGTCAAATTAGGGTGGATAACATGGATAGGAGTTGGTCAAAAAATAGAACATCCAAAGAGTTTCAAGATGGGGTTGATGAGTTTTTAGAGAAAGTTGTTGAACAGGAGTTGGCAAGATGCGGTAATAAAGCATTGTATGTCATGGAGGAGGTGAAGGGTCACATATTTTTTTAACGGGTTTGATACTTGTTATCAAAGATGGATTTGGCAGGGTAATAGTTCCTTAAGCTCATCAGTAAACAATAGGGGTGCGAGTTTGAGTGTAAATTTTCAATTTGAGGACGATGATGTAGACAATGTTGTGGACATGGTTCAAGATGTTGAAGATGAGTTTGTAGATCATACTGATCAGTTTGAAAGATTATTAGGAGATGCAAAGAAACCTTTTCATGTCGATTGTGCAAACAACTTTACAAAGTTGTCGTCAATAGTTCAGTTGTACAATTTGAAAGATGGAAATGGGTGAAGTGGCAAGAGCTTATTTAATTGTTGAAGTTAATTGTAGAGATGCTTCCTCAACCAAATGAACTTCCTACATTTATGTATGAAGTTAAAAAGACAATGACATCCTTGGGGTTGGGATATGAGAAAATACATGCTTGTCTCAATGATTGTGTTTCTATCGTAACGAGTATAAAGATTTGGAGTGTTGTCATGTGTGTGGTGTTTCAAGGTGAAAGTTGGAGAAGAATAAAGAAACAAATAAGAAAATGAGTGCCTGCGAAAGTTTTATGGTACATTCCTCCTATTCTGATATCTAGACGGTTATTTCAGAATGCTAATCATGCTAAAAGTTTAACTTGGCATGCAAATAGAAGAAGTACTGATGGCATGCTTCGTCATCCAATTGATACTCCTCAATGGAAGAAAATTGATGTCTTTTACCCAGAGTTTGGTAAAGTGTCAAGGAATTTGCGACTTGGTTTAGCAACCAACGGGATGAACCCTCACAATATTCAAAGTTCTAGTCATAGCACATGGCCAGTTATGCTAGTCAATTACAATCTTCCACTACAGTTGTGCATGAAGAGAAAGTTTGTGATGTTAACATTGTTAAGATCGGGCCCAAGAAAACCAAGGAATGACATGAATGTTTATTTAGCTCCACTTATAGAAGATCTTAATTTGCTTTGGGAAGAATGAGTGGAATGTTTCAAGATAAAGAACCTGAGTATGAAAGAGCTCCTCGACCGCTAACAAGACAACAAGTACTAGATTTCTTATCAGATTTAGCTTTTGAATTTGGTAAAAGAAAATGATTTTCTACTATTTCGGGTGTTTGGAAAGGGAAATCAATTTTCTTTGACCTTCCTTATTGGAAAGACTTGTATGTTCGCCACAACCTTGATGTGATGCACATAGAGAAAAATGTGTGTGAAAGTCTATCGACACATTGCTGAATATACTTAGGAAGACAAAAGATGGGAAAAATACTTGATTAGACAGTTGGAAATAAGGATAAGAGAAACTTTGAAGGCTGTTAAAGAAAATGGAAAACAGACGTTCTTACCACCAGCTTGTTATACTTTATCAAGTTCCAAGAAATGACAATTTTTCACAATTTTGTCAAAGATTAAAGTTCTCAAAGGCAACTCTTCAAATATAAAGAGTTTAGTTCAAATGAAAGAGTTGAAGTTAATAAACTTAGAATCACATGATTGCCACACCTTAAAGCAACAATTATTGTTGGTTGTTATTTGTGGAGTATTACCCAAGGAAGTGCAAAGCACGACTACATAATTATGTTACTTCTTCAATGCCCTATGTAGCAAAGTGATTGACTCGTCCAAGATAGACGGACTACAAAAGGAAGTGACTCGTACCTCGTGCTTGTTAGAGAAATATTTTGTGTAATAGTGCACTTAACAGTCTAGTTTCCTAGAGAGATTAAACTTTGTGGCCCAATTTGGTTGGAGTGGATGTATTCAATGGATAGGTACATTAAATATTGAAAGGGTATGTGAGGAATCACAATAGAGTCAAGGGATGTATTATAGAGAGCTATATTACAGAAGAAGCTGTAGAATTTTGCTCCGAGTACTTAGCGAATGCCAGAACTATTAGGCTACCAAGTGGAGTAGTTGTGAAACAGAATGCACATTCGGGATTCAATTTCAAAGTGATTACTATTAATTATAAGAAGCTAAGTGATGCTCATTTTTATATCTTGCAAAATACAATCGAGGTTGAACCTTACATTGATGAACATTTGAAATTTTTACAAAGTCATAACTCGATGAGAGCAATAAAGGAGAAATGGTTATAAGCATAACATAAAAGGAGTTTTATCCCTTGGTTTCAAAATAAGATAGAGACCAACCTAGCTTGACCACATCACACTGTATCACATAATTTGAGATGGCTTGCAAATGAACCGAGGCGAGAAGTTTTGAGTTACAGTGGCTTCAAAATTAATGGGTATTCATTCTATACCCGAGAGCATGATATGAGAAGCATCACACAAAATAGTAGTGTGACAGTGGAGGCTGAGTTGTTGCATATGGTGAGTGCTAATGATAAGAATCTCATCTAAGCAAACATGACATATTATGAAGTTATTGAAGACATTTGGAAACTAAACTACACAGTCTTAAAGGTGGTTGTTTTCTACTACAAATGGGTTGATTACAAAGGTGGGGTGAAGGTTGATTAAAATGATTTCACTTTGGTTGATTTGAACAAAGAGGGAGATCCTTATGATCAATTCATACTGGCCAATATAGTGAAACAAGTTTTTATGTGAATGGTCCAAACAATGGGCGGTGGTCCGTAATACTCACAACAGAGTCAAGATTGTAGGATAGTGGCTATGTATGTGACAATATATATCGAAGAAACCCCATTGTTTAGTAGAGGATTACCCGAATGTGATGATATTGACAATGAAGATATAGGTTATGTGCATGAACATTGTGAAGGGGTATACATATATTGAAAACCATACTTCAAATGTGAAGAAAAGGAAAAAAAAAATTAAAAATTAGCTTAGGAGGTATCTTCTTAATTATATTTTATATAAATTTACTTGAGATTGTGATGTTTATATATATATCTTATTTAGTTAAATAATCTTATGATATAAATTTAATCACTTTATTATTTTTTCAAGTTTATATTGCAAAGTTTTTATAGACTGCTCGGTTTGAACTTATATTCTTAAGATTCTTATGGAAGTCCATGCAATAATTTGACTAGTAGCTAGCTATCAATTCACATCACCAAGATAGACTCGAGGGCAATGATTCTTCTCTTTTATATTATTCAAATAATTTAATTATGATATATTCACTTAATCACTTTCTTAATTAATTTATTTTATTCTCATGTATATATAAACCCTCATCTTGGTATCCCCCTCGAGAATTTGTGTATGTTGAGAAGTCAGAAGTAAACAGGGTATATATCGTTAAAAGTTGGAGGAAGACCGTGCAATAATCTAGCTGGAAGCAATAAACATCATTGAGATGGACTTCGTCATCGACAACCTATTTTGTAGTTTTATCCTTGAACTATATATATATATATATTTTTTGATTGGAACTAAATATTTATTTTGTGTTTGCTATATTGTGATATACATATATATGAGATAATTTATTGTGTTATTAATTGATATTATATTGTTGTTGGTTATTGATGATAGTATATGTGCAATATTCTTATTGGTACTCCTAAATTTTAATCATGGGCTTCGGCAACCCGTGGGTAAATTACAAATTAGCAAAAAAAGAAAGAAAGAGCAAAACGGTGTTTTGATTATTGTAAAAAACTGATGCCAAAAGCTTACAAAATGGCGTCGGTTTTTATGTAAAATTAATGATGTTTCGTGGCTTTTGGCATCTGTTTTTAGCAATAACTTACGCTGTATCTCTCCTTTTCACGTCAGTCAAAATCGATACCATAACTTATAGTAATAGTGGAATACACATCGATTTTAAATCGACGCCGAAACCTTAAAACCCATCTTAAATGTGTTTTTGAAGTAGTGAACCAAACGACGTCGGTTATTATAATAAATTGTTTCCATTTCTATTCTTTTGGTGTCAGTTCATGCCAAAAACCGTTTCCATTTTGAATCTTTTGGCATTGGTTAATTACAATAACTAACACCATTTCGTGCCCTTTCAGGTGGAATATAACCGACGTCGTTTCTTACAATAATGATGGAATACACATTGTTTTTAAACCGACACCGAAACCTTTTGGCATGGGTTTTAAACCCATGCTAGAATGCTTTTTTGTAGTAGTGTGTTAACATTACCTGTTTGGATACTCACGCTGAACCTTTGCAAACTGATCATGTTTATGCTGCCCCTTGGATACTTTCACTAAGTCTGTGCAGGCTGACCAAACGCTTGCAAATGTCACGAAAGATCCCGTTCATTTGCCTACACATGTGATATATTCACATTCTCGTAGTCCTATAGACAAGTTGCATCTTGTTGCTAATTGAGCAAGTTTTGTGGAAAAAGAAAAGTTGATGAAGGAGATTATTGTGGAGACGTCGAATAATTTTATTAAGGATGACGCTCAATAGTTGGTACCTTCTAAGGATGATTAGAATGATGATACTACTTTGTTTATAGATGCGGTTGCTAAACTGTGGGTAGATTTGGTGGACCAAGAAGATGAATGTAAACTCTTATTCAACAAAAGGGTAACAAGCAACCAAATACACCAAAAATTTTACCTCTTTGGACAAAGAAAATGCCAGTAAGATTTCAATGATCTTTTTGTATCTTGTTATAGGTTTTATTTCGGGGGAACTACAGGAATGCCCCTAAAATGAGACATCAAAACATTTATACCCTTGTTTTACATCCATTACAAATGTGCCACTTTTTTTTTT